>JABJVR010004882.1:0-14178 GCA_025773905.1 Chitala chitala | reverse complement strand
GGCGCGGGGCGGGGGGGGGGGGGGGGGGGGGGGGGGGGGGGGGGGGGGCGGGGGGCGGGGCGGCGCCCGCGCCCCCCCCCTCAGAAACTGCGAGTGTAGGTATTTACTGCTGTCTGTGTCCAGGGTGGGTGACATTGTTATGAGCCAAATAAACTGTGTTTTCACTGGACTGATTTATCAAACATACACACACATGCACATGTACACACACGCGCATGCGCACGCACACACACACACACACACACACACACACACAATCTTGTCTGCAGACATGAGTGTGTCTGACAGCACTGTTACTGTAGTGCCATCTGTTTCAAAAAGCTTACTGTGAAGCCATTGAAATTCAGGGCTCAGTTTTGGCTGAAACACTGTCTACTGCAGTCTGCGTCAAGGAAAGACTTTACACTCCCACCGTCCTTTTCCAGGGATGGGATTGATGTACCAGTTTAGGGTAATAGATTTGCAGGTTTACTTTTTTGTAGAGCTACAGAATGTCTCTTTCCATGTTTCCCCATGTTTTTAAGAGACACTCAAGCACACTAACATTTTGTGTGTGTGTATATGAGTGTTGGCTTGCTCCAGCAAGCTTCCTTATCTGTGCGTGCGCTGTGCGTGTCTCAGTGTGCGTGTGTGAGTGTCTGCGTGTGCATGCATGTTTCATGCCTGCTTTGACTTCTGCGTTGGCTGATTAACACCGAGTAGCGCCCTGTTATACAGTGTCCTTGAAATGTCAGCTGTGGTACCAGTTTCTCTAGTGTCATTGCAATGCCAGTTTTGTAACAGGGCACTACTCAGCAACAAGCTGAACTGCCTCTCTCTGCCCACCTCAACATTGCTATGCTCTTGTTTCTTGTGGGGTTAAAGTCATCATAAATAAAACTGTGACACGTTTGTGTTGTTTTGATGAAGCTGCTCGTCCACAGAATCAGTCCGCACCGCCTCTTTACTAAAGTGCTGGACTGACATTGGTTTTGTGGAGGAGGTGTCGTTGGTGATTTCATAGGTGACGCGAGTTTCCGCTTGTCCCTTTACCCATCTGTCTGTGTGTTTAGCCCCCACGCTGTCCCGGACCGCCTGCGGTTACGGGTCAACCGGATCAGCCTAGAGGAATATGAGAAGCTGCAGTTTGACAAGGAGCGGCTCAGAGACGTTTGTATGTGTCTGATCTACGCCTCACTTGATGAGTCTGCTGACCTCGTGCCCCTTTAGGGCCCTCCCCACAGTTTTCACCAGTTACCAAAGACACAAGGGTGCAAATTTCAGGCACACACCATGCTCACCTTCTGAGAGTGGATGCAGTTTAGTGTCACTTAAAATCATGCTGCCTGTAGCGTAACAGCAGAGCACCCTGTTCATCTAATTACAGCATTATTCCATTTACAACTTAACAGAATCAAGACCTGTTAACCTAGTACTATCACACTGGGTTAATAGCACAAGCGCAGCCTGCTACTAACTTGGCAATTTAGCTGTGAGAAAATCATTGAAGTACTGGTCTGTCAAAACATCTTGTCCTTGCTGTTCAAGAGCTAATGAGCTCACGTTATCGAGTAATCGCTTGTTAGGCTCAGCAGACGTGACGTGCTTGTGTTGACGACAGTTAAGGTTCAGCTGTTTGACAGCTCCCGTGTTGACCGATTTGTCATGCAGCCGCCCCGGTTGGCATCGTCGTGGTGAGGGGGGACTGTGACCTGGAGACATGCAGACTGTATGTAGACCGCCTGCAGGAGGTACGTTCTCCCCCTCACGTCCCTCTCAGGGAAATTCTGCCTCGCAGTTTATGTTTGACTTTCCTGAATTGGCCCCTGCCTAAGGTCTCCTCTTCCCAGCAGATACAATGAGGTTTCGAAATTTTACCACACACACACACAATTCTGTTTCAGTTCTCAGTGGTGGACAGCTGTGGTTTTTACTTTTTCAGATTCATGGAATTTTATGCATATAAAAGCCGTGAGATCAGAATTGTAACAGTTTGCTCTATGGTAAAGGGCAAATCTCTACACTTGCCCGATCCGACTGGAAGAAGAAAAAAAGTCTGAGAAATTCCCACACTCTCTCTTGCTCACAGTTAAACTTGTGACCTGACGTAAGAAAGCCTTGAAAACTGTTGCAGTTTAACCTAGAAAACATGATCATATTATCAAATGTTAACTCAATTTAGTATGTTAATCTGTTGTATTTTTCTTTTCTTTGATATTTGTTTTTTAATTTTTTTGTTCTGAACAGACGTACAAGAATGGTTTAGCACATTTTCAAGTGATTTTACTGTCTGTTTGCTGACATTACCGAGGGCTTCTATAATTCTTACAGATACAGAGTAACTTGGACAAAAAATAAAACCAGTGTGCATGCATTCCTTTTTAAAGTGCAAATGTAGGGTTATATGGATTTTGCCAGATTGTGGGACTGCATTTACAGAGGTGCTGTACAGCTTTCTAGATCTACACCACATGTGGTATTACGTCTCTGAGCAGACGAGGGTTTGTTGTCTCCAAACAAAGAGAAGGGCTTCTGCATTGTTCTTGCACATCTGCCGACAGACCTCTCCTGACCTTTGCCTCTTCTCTCAGGACCTTCACCAGGCTCCTGCAGGTGCCCATCGAGTACACTACCAGGTAACTGATGTTTCCTGTCAGTGGGCTGTGTGCATTGTCAAGTGAGCAGGGGTGGACCCAAGGGATAGGAAGAGGTGATCAGAATCAGCCTGGCCAGAAGCTTAGCCACCTCTCTGGCCAATCCCTGTACACCATTATGTTCTGAATGTTCTGAGAAATTACGAAGTCACTGGCCTCCTCTCTGTAACGGTTCTGGCTCTCCTCACTGTAACACTTCTGGCCCTCCTCTCTGTATCATTTCTGGCCCTCCTCACTGTAACACTTCTGGCCCTCCTGTGGGGAAGGGAGTATTGCGAAACCGGCTGTGTTATTTTTGAACATGCACTCTTACAGGATGAGTCCAGAAGTCTGGGACATCCTGGCTCTGCCTATCGCCTCTCTTCAAACTGGAGCTTCCTCGATTGTGAGTGTCACCTCTTCCTTTGTAAACAATGTAATGTTATTTACACATTTTTGAACACATTTCTGTGTCTGGAAGATGCCTTTGAAAACGCTTCCTGTATGTGTTCATTGATGTTGTGCATGTTTGTCGCTGTGAATAATCATTCATAAGGAAGCATCACAGGTGTGTGAATTTCTGTGTGTTCTCTTTGCAGCGACATCGGCGGATCGGTTTTACCGCATAGACAAGGCACAAGTGAGTAAGCTTTCACAACATTAATGTGGCCATATTTCTGTGCAGAGGGTTAGGGTTAACCACATCAGCTGCCTCGTGTGGTTTTCAGGAAATGTGTTACAGCTTTGCAGTTCTGAGAACAGGAGAGTGTTTCTGGTAAACAGCCTAGCTGATGTTCGGTTTAAGGTTGAAGGAGGTCTGATCTGTGTGGGTTCTCAGGAGCATTTGCACTTTGTGACGGAGATCTGCCAAGAGGAGGTCTTCATTCTGGACCATGAGGTGCAAGGCTTGGGGCATGGGGCTCCTCCAGGGATGCCAGACCTGGTGGTGGAACCCAGGTCTGCAGAACATCTAATTCATCTGCTGTTTTCATGCATGTTACTCATTCATCTCATTCTTTATTATACACAGTATAACACATCAGAACACAGTTTGTTGACCACATTTTAAAAGATCCAGTTTTACACTTTATCCAGCATAAAATATACCTAAATTGAGGGAAAACAGTCTTGGTGAAGAATACATAAACCTTTTCAGTAGGAGCTAATTAACATCTGAAATCACAGCTACATTCTAAACCCCCCCCCCCACACACACTCACACACACACACACACACACACGCACACACACACGCACAATGACTAACACGTTGTCATCCCTGGGTGGTGCCTGGGGGCACACCAGTCAAGTTGTGACATTTCGTCTCGTGTCTCCAGTGTTCAGATTTAACGTCACATATGAACATCTGTATTCCTTACAAGTTACACACGCCGGTGCCATTTGTTACTTAATGTGGCCAATGTTTTACTCTTAGCACTAGTCAGCGTAATCTTACTGCTTAATTTACTGTGGAGAAACCACATTTTTGTCTCTTCCTTTATAGAGGGCCTCTGACCGCAGAAGAACAAGGTATATTTTTTGTTTCTCTGTCTTGTTTTTAAATATACAGACTACAGTAAGTTTATTTTCAACAACAACGTCAGTTTGTCAGGATTTGTCCCCCTCCCTCAAGACGTGTTCAGAAAGTACGGCCCTGCCAGTAACGCTGTTGTGCTTTTTGGGTGCTTGCCAGTGGCCCTTTTGTTAACATGTCCCTTTTGTGTCCCTGACAGGTCTCCTGACTGCAGCCTCATGTGGGGACCTTCCTAAGGTACATCTCTTTTCCTCTGCACAGTTGTTATTTTGGCCTCAATTCAGAAACACAGGGATTTATCCACGTACTTCCCAGTTGTTCCTGAGCATAGTTAACCACACCCAGGGGAAACTGGTTTTATCCACTAATGAACAAAAAGCGAACAGGGTCGTAACGTGTGAATCTGCCTGTGCCCTTTTTACGCCACTACTTGTAAGTGTTGATCAGGAGTGCCACGCAGTTATTTATACAAACCAATAGATTCTTGGTAGCAATGACCAAGACTTGGGAGATCTTTATCAATAGGTGAGTCATTGTTTGTTGAGTATAGAGGGGAGGAGAATATTTTGGGAATAAATCTGAGTCAGACTGAAGAACACACTGGCATTGTTCTGGGCCATGTACTGTTTTTGTCAGCAAAACTGTAAACAGGCCCAACCCCCTAATCTTTCTTATGACGCTAACGTGCTTATGTATATGTGTTCACACACACACGCACACACACACACACACCCAGGTTTCCAGCTTCTGGAGCAGTGGTGTGAACCTGCTGGTGAGGGATTCCGGGGGTCTCACTCCTCTGCACCTTGCTGCTCAGAACGGCCATGCTGCAGTGGTGTGCTTCATGCTGGAGCACGGTCAGTGCCTGCCCCACCTCTTCCTCCATCACCAACTGATATGTTAACCCCCCCCCCCACAACCTGCCAAGCCTCCGTGGAAGAAGAGCAAGACCAGTAGCAGTAGTGTTTAATCTGTAAAGATCTCTCAGCTTTGTAGTTGGACTTTTTGTACAGTGTTACAGAGACTAATAGTTTGCAACAGCAAAATTCCATTCAGTCAGTTGTTTGGAAGCTGTGGATTCAAGGCACTGTTTTTACTTAATCAGTAATTATGTTTTCTCTTTTTTCTTCTCCAGGTTCCAGGTTCATTCTTGATTTAACTGACAATGAAACGTAGGCAAACTTTATGATTTTTTTTAAAGCATGGTCTGACAGCGGCGCGCTTGCGCTAGCGAGTGTGTGTGTGTGTGTGTGTGTGTGTGTGTGTGTGTGTGTGTGCGTGCATGTGTTTGCCCTTTTTTTTTGATATGAGAGTTACCATGCTGTACCAGAGGACAAATGGCATGACAAAAAACTGAACTGATAAGAAAAGGAGAATTTTAAACATGATGTGCTCTGACAGAGGCATGTGCAAGTGTGTGTGTGCGTGCGTGTGTGTGCGTGTGTGCATGTGTTTACTCTCAGAGGAAAAAACAGCATTGCACAAAGCTGTATAGACAAGAAGAGGAAAAGTGTGAGGAAAGGGTTTTGCTTTCAGTTTTGCTGTTGTGTATGATTTTCACTAGTACTTTATCAACAAATCAGTGGCCATTTGTTGACCTGTTAAAACATGTAAAATGTATTTCGTAACTATAACCAGTGGTTTTCTATATTGTGCTGTGATCTAACAGCGTGTGTGTTTGCCCTCAGGGGAGAAACAGCGCTGCACAAAGCCGCGTCACACCACCAGCACACTGTGTGCCGACTACTTGTAGATGCAGGCTCCTCCCTCAGCAAGACCAACTTCCTTGTGAGTTACCACGGATGTACTGATGTTATGCAGAAGTTACTGAAAGGGCACGCCTTGGGGTTTTCCAAGAAATGCCTAAGTGTTTATTTGAGGGATGACATGGAAAAAATTCAGGTATGGTTGCCAAGTTGGCTGAATTTGTTTCTTTGTGGAACTGAATTGATTTAGGGAAAGACGCCAAGAGATAAGGCCTGTGAGTCTGGGGACGTGGAACTGGCAACCTACCTGGAGAGCAGGCAGCAGTACCAGACCATCTTGCATGAGGACCTGGAGACTGCAGTATGAGGATGCCCCCAACACACACCAGTACAGTGCTGGCAAGGCGCTGAGAGCATCAGAGGAGAGTGCCACCGCTCCTGGTGGAACTGGAATGGAGGGTTCGCTGTAGCCCAGGGAGCTCACTGCACGACCTCATGACCTCCAGCTTTTACAGCAGCGGAGAGGCTGTCACTCAGACGGCCGAACAGTTAGGGAGGGCCTGTGCAACTGCCCGACAATTTCACTCTTCCTGTTGTTGCCGCTACGGCAATGTTTACTTCTGATTTGTATTTATTTATTTATGGACTTATTTATTGATTTATTTATTAAAGGATTGTAGCAGGTGATCAGAGGCTGTCTAAATGACCAGTCACCGGTCAAGGGCATAAGCCTTTGAAACATGGGTGTACGAGCAGACATAATGGCTCATGCTTGATGAGGATGCACGTTAGCATAATATTTAACTCTTTGGGATTTTCAAATAAAACTTTGAATTCTATCACTAAATATATTGGTGTTACAAAGGCACTCTGACCACTCTAAGGCTGGGGAGACAGTTTTAACACTTATCCGTAATGATAAAACATATAGAAATTTTAAGTATATTATTAATTGCAGTGGTGACCATGATGTATCTGTGTACATGACATGTAGTGTCTTATACCTGTTTTAACAGGAGGTGGTTTAACTTAGGTTTAACCCTGACACAAAAAGTTCAGTTTATTATCCTAGCCAGTACCTCCAGGTTGGCTTTATGTAAAGTTCAAGAATTCTGTAATTCACCTTGGTGCCCTGAACTGGTCAACACTTCCTACAGTGGGTGAAGGTCTTAAGCCAGTCTGTCACATTGCATTCCAGTATGCAGTATATTTAAATGACCATTGCATTAGGATTTTAAGGTCTTTTGATGTGCAAGAGGTGTTTAACAGATGCTTCTGTTTTTGGTTCAGAGTTTTAAAAACTGTTCTAGATTTAGCTGCATGTGAAACATTTGAGAATATTACCGAACAATCGTTTCTAATAATTATTTGCTCTGTCCAGCCCGTGTACAGTACATATCGTTTACCTGAAAATGTACATACTCACCGAGCTCACAGGAAATGTTCCCTTGGCACAGAGAAGCATAGCGTGCTCAGCAGGGAGAGGTCTGTGCCAAGCCCTGCTGCTCAACACCTAGACCTCTCCACATCTTGTTGATGGCAGTTGTTTTTTTTGCCTTGTAATACCTCTGCAGTTGACTACAGAAACAGCTTCACGATGTTCAGGAAGCTTCTCCAGATCAGACGCACCCTGTGTTTGCACCACATTTGGTGCCCTAGGTGCGATATATCAGTGGAAAACAAACACTTGTTTTGTCTCACCTTGAGACCCAGCACCTCTCTGGATGACTGTAGAGTTTTTGCTGCAGTGTTATAAAGGACGAAAACCAAACTCATATGTCTTTTAGCCAAGCATACTCACAAATTGTGTTCATCCTTTTTTGTATGGTGTTTGGTGCCGTTCTTGTGTATATTACTTAATTTTAGGAGAAAAGCAAGGACAAAATCTGAGCCATATTCAATGCAATATGAATGGATGACATTTCTGCATTTTTCAGTTATAATTACTATTACTATAATTTTTGCATTACATTAATGTTTGAAATCAAGTGGTTGTTTGAAACACCACAGAAAATTGTGGTGGAATATGTATTTTTTAAAACAGTGAAAGTGGGTGACTTTATTTATTAATTTATTATTTTTTGTATGTTTTTGTCATTTTGTTTCTTTTGTTAGCTGACTTTCTCAGTACGGAGGATACCAGGTGTGATGAGATAAATGTACTTGTTTGCATTTTGACTTAATGCAGTATTGAAATTCCCAGTTTTTAAGTCTAGCAGAATCTGATGTCGGTAAGAAGAGAATCCAGTAGTAAAATTTTAAATTGCTTTTGACATTTGTTCTGTATACAGTCATAGGTTTGAAAAACGTGATTTGTGAGGGTGTGTTTGTATCTTATTGAGATAAAACAAGTCCACTGGAATTTCAGTGACATAGGCATTTGTACAGACTCCCTGTATTATTTTGTATAATGTTTTATGTTTTATAAACATTATTGTGAATGAATTTTTCCCTTGAAATTTCTCCCCTGGAACTTATGAAATGCACTACTGTACGTTTTGACCTTGGTTGTGACTTAATATCTTAAAATACCTTTTTTCTTTTTTAAATCTTGGAACTACTTGAATGGTCAGTATGATTTTAACAGATGATGTTTTGTTCGAATGGTGACTGCCGTTTAAACCCACCTTTCTATACTCACAGTTGTATTGAGTCTTTAGTATGATTGCTGTCACATGAAGGAAAGGTGAAACAGACAAAACTGTTTTGTTTCAAACTTTGGTTTAATGACAGCAGAACGATGACTATGCTAAATAAGGGCTTGGCCCTAAATGGATGTCTAAATATTATTTTGGAATATTTAGAATATATAAGCTGTAGATAACTTTAAGAAAATGTGTGCTGACTGTTTAAATTTAAGTCCAAGATTTTCATTTCAAGGTCACATGAGGTATGTGTCCCTCGTTTATATTTTCAAATTAATTACAAGGTGAATACTGTGTTTAGTGCCAAACAGAAAGTGTAAAAATGTTTTATAACCTTTAAGAACAACATAAGCCCGCAGAATTTGCACATGACCCACATTGTGAAGATTTTAATTTGTACAAAGATATTTATAACCTATCAAAGGTGGTGGTTATGTTGTGAAATGTTATTTGTTGGAAAAAAAGGCACAGAATGCCTGAAAAGACACTGGTTGGAAATATTTAAAAATCATACTATTAAAGGAACTACTCCTCGCTTTCAGTTTTCTACTTTATTTTTGCTGGTGACGTCACACTAACATGACGTAGCATATGCGGAAGAAACTACGTATATGCTATATCTCGGTGGCTTATCGAAACGTATTACTAGTTGTAGAAGTTGGATGTCCGTAACAAAGTAAGTGTTGTCATATTATAGGCGCTGTTTAAGAAATCAGATTATTATTTAGCTTGAGTGCTTAAAAGCGTTGGGGTCGAAATATCAAGTAAATTTGTTTAAAGACAAGCACTGGTTCACATAGTTTGAAATCGCTGTGACTTAAAATAACTGCATGGTTACAGCAGGGAATTAGTCGACAGGAATGATTTAATACGAAAGTGAAATTACTAGTATTCGTTTTTCCTTACTTTATTGCAACTTTCGGTCACTTAAAATCGGACTGCTATAAATATGATGACATATATGATCTTTGATCTTGTAATCTGGACAACCTTCATATGTAAACTACAGTGTGACATTCCGCGGCGTGTATAAATATAAGGTAATTTTTTAAATAAATACAGCCGGAAATAAAACAGGCTTATTGCTTTGAATAGTTAATAAAATGATGTGAAACGCAAATGAACCTTCAAACTGGGAAATCGAGTCATGCCTTGACATGTTTACTTTCTTTTTGTTACGGTAATTTCGTTTACTTCCGTCTTGAAATTCGCCTGCTGTCTTCCCTCGGTTTAGTTGTTCAGTTTTTCAGGTCGTTGTAGAACTTTATTCTCTGTCGAGTATTTTTGTGCCTTTCGTGGTGAAAGAAAACTAAGGGAAGTAAAAATTAAATGTACGATAGAGGGCAGTCGAGTTAATTGCGCCTGAAATGTGGATCGACACCGAAACAATACTGAGAAAACGTTTTGTACACTTAGATCTGTAGTACCCGAGGTGTTTCTTTCAGGAAATATATGAAACCTGTTGAAGTTCACCCCCCCTTTTTTCTGATTGTAGTAATTTTGGTTAGATATTTGCTGTTTTTTTTCTTTCCAGCAACAGAAGGATGGAAAACGGAGCTGCGATGGGGCCAGTTGAGGACTCCTTTGAGTTTAAACTTCTCATGGCATACGCTTCAAGGAGGAGACCTCCAAGCAAACGAGACAAAATGATTATGTCAGAGACGTTAGATAAGGGTGAAGGCAACGGCAAGAAGAGGATGGCCAAAAAAAAGCAGGGTAAGCTGAAGCTGAAGATGCTGAGTTGCATTTCTGTCCGGCCCAAAAAGCCACAGAGTCACCAAGAAGAGCCAATTCACCAGATGTTTAGATGCCTTAACGGTAAGTGTGGTAGTTGGTGAGTGGAGGAAGGAGAGCCCGGACTCTCTTTTCAAAGGGTTCATGTTTTTCATTATGTTAGGCGAAGATGATGCCGGGAGAGTGGCTGAGCAGCTGACGAAGATTGTGGATTCTGTCCCTATACTCTCCCATCCTTCTGATGATATTGAATCTGATGGCCTTCATTCTGAGGATAGCACTGATGGTACGGTTTTTCCTCTGCAGTGTTTTGAAATGAAGAGTCTCATTCGTGCTCCGATTTGCACAAAATGTGTGTTGTGCATTGAAGGGACAGTGATTACGTGATACACGTTTATAAGTGTCACTGCAAAGAGCGATGTGCTTAAAGGTATCATTTATTGTACAAGCAGACGTCATTGAGGCCATTGTGAAGATACTGCGAGAGTCTGGTGACAAATTCAATGAAGAAGTAAGTGCATATAAAAACCACTGTTTTAAAATGGTATTGTTTTATGTTTTTATAATTAATACTACATGATTCTGTTATGTTGAGTGGAGTTGTTCTGGTCTTGCGTCTGTGTTGGGAAGAGCCTATGCCTTAAGGTGGTGTGGAGACCATAATTTGGCTCTTAACATCAAAAAAACAAAAGAAATGATTGTGGACTTCCGCAAAAAAAACCTTTTAGTTATTCACCGCTCTGTATTAATACAGAGATGGTGGAGAGGGTGACCAGTTTTAAGTTCTTGGGTCTGACTGTGTCGGAGGACTTGTCCTGGGGTAAAAACATCTCCTTGGCTACAGGGAAGGCACAACAGCGGCTTTATTACCTGAGGAAGCTGAAAAGAGCTAAACTTCCTCAGAGGCTACTGCAAAATTTTTACAACTGTGTCATTCTGAGTGTGCTTGCATATGGTCTGCTGGGGTGGTTTTTCAGCTGTACCAAAGCTGAAAAACAGGCGATACAGAGGGTGGTGAAAACAGCTGGCAAAATCATTGGGACCAGTCTCAAGGACATTATCACTGTGTACATCTCCCGCAGCCTATGTAGAATAAAGAATATTTTAAAAGATCAGAACCACCCAGCACATTGCTTGTTCCAGCTGTTGCCCTCAGGAAGAAGGTACAGGTCTCTCCCGGCCAGAACCACCAGAATGGCCAATGGCTTTTACCCCCAGGCAGTCAGACTGCTGAACGAACATTGTCACTGTCACTGTTTCCCCTCTGCATTTACTTAACTGCATTTACTTAACTGGACTACTGACTACTACTCACATTCTTGGTTGTCTGTATTCCTGCTTTTTTTGCCTATATTTGATTTGATTTGATGATGCTCTAAATGTACTTTTGTTATTTATAACAATGACAATAAATCAAATTCATTCATTCAATTACCTGTTAGCATCGATCTTGTGCAGTCAGAATTGATGTGGATTGCAAACTCTGAGGGTGAAATTGCAAGCGTAACGTAAAAATAAAAAAAAAAGAAAGAAAATTTGTTTACATAAAAGTTCAAAATCTCAGTCATAGTTTAAAATGATTTCCCCAAGCATGACATAAATTTCTCTTGTAGTCTCTAGTCACCCAATCATATTTTTTGAGCACTGCTTGTTACCACAAGGTGTCGCCCTAAAACACTTTAAAGACAAGCACTGCTTTGTAATGTTCTCATTTGTATTGTTCTTAATAAAATGATTATTGTTATTACAGTTTTTTTCCCATAAAATGTAATACCAGCCTTTGTACTACTTCTGATCAGATACAGAAGAATAAGGCTCTGGCCAAGAAACTCCACAACTGCTTTGACTATAACATTTTTGAGAGAGTGACCCAGTCGTACCTCGACTGTGCTTCCCATGGTGACAAAGAGCCAGTCAAGATTGCCCTTGCTTTCGAGGTCACCAGCCGGCTAACAGTTCTGGACAACCACCCTATGAATCGAGTGATGGGCTTTGGAGTCAAGTATTTACAGACTAAATTCTCTGCTTGGGTGCAGCTGAACGGTGGCTGGGTAAGTTGTTAGGGGCATCTGCTTCTGCTGTGTAGGATTCTTCCCAAAAAACCCCATTTTCCTTGTGAGCACGATTTTAAAAATTTTATATTTTGCAGTGTTAGTGTTTTTGCACTTTAGGATAATTGTTTCTAACGTAATGGATTTCAAATATGTTCTCTAAGCACACTGCCTTAAGAGCGTCACCCTGACCCGATGTTTGTTTTTTTAATTTTTTTTTTATTATCATTATTTTTTCTTTTCCCCCAGAAACACGCTTTTGATGGCATGGATGATGAAGATGAAGTTCAATGAGGAAGGTGCATTTTTCCTGGATTTTAGTTTTTTTTGCAGTGCAAGCACTTGGTGAGATGCAGAAATGGGCTCACGTGCAATTGATTTCTTAGGAGTCTTGTTCAGTTGAACTGATTTCTGGGGCCATTCTTATATCAGTAAATTGTCAGTGAGATCACATCAAATCAGTTGCAACTACAGATAACAATGATGGAAAAGGTTCCAATCAAAGAAACATGTAATGTCTGTACTGCTTTAAAATGTTTTCCATGTTGATGCAAGTATGTTGGTGTCCTTGGGAAGACAATTTTTTGTGTGTGTATATATATATATATTATACAATATACACATTGTTTTTTTTTTTTTTGTAGCCGTTATTAAAGTCCCCTTCTGTCAGTTATGCCACTGTAAACACCTCCCCAGTCTGACAGGTTGGGACTCCGCTTCAGTGTTGTACAACTGCTCAAACACAATACTTGGCTTGAAATATCTATCTTAGGAGAAAGACTGAAAACAGTGAGAGCAGATGATTGGGTGAAAGTCATAGTTAGTGTTTTCTCAGTGGTTCTGGGTTGCAATGGTCCTGTCTACAATTTAGTAATCTCATGTATATGGATCCTGGATCAAGCTAGCCTGAAGAGTCCCCAAGAATGGTTCTGCTTAACAACAGTTAATTTGTTCTGACCTGGTACCCTTCGTGTAACCTGCGTCATCTTTTTAAGTGTTACAGGTACAGTGTCTTGTGATAAACCAAAGTTTCAGCCTGTCAGGAGAGTTGGGACCTCCTGCCATCTGGTTTTTACGTAGGTGACACTTTTTTAAGTGTAAATAAAATGTTCAGGGTTCAACACTGTCAGTACAGTCGATTTATATGTGACGGTGTGAATTTTGTACTTAAATTTGCAATTTTTATTGTAAGAACCAAGTCCATTTCTACATAGATTTTCATGTATGCTTTTGTGTGTAATACAAATGGCTTAAATGAAAATTGATTGTAGCCCCCCCATGGTTTGCCTGGTGTATGATTGGCAGTGTTAATGTTGTGAGATGGGAATCTTTGTTTCCGGTAAAATACAATGTAATTCCTGGAACACAATTTTTTTTGTGTGTGTTTTTTGTGGGGTTGGGTTGGTTTATCGAAAATGCCAGACAAATCGTTTCAAATTTTCTTTCTACTCACGTTGCTTCATTCTTAGAAACATACATATTGTGCATAAAATGAACTCTACAAATTTCTGAACAGTTTGGTTTGTGTCAGTTTACATATGAAGTAAATTCTCATAACGTGCCACAGAATAAATTGCAACCATGATGCGCTGTACAGTTTTTATAACTGGGCAACAGGTAATGCAGTTTACTAGTCTTCAAGTGTGTACAGTAGTCTGTTAATATTTCATTTTCTTTGCTGTTCTTGTTCATGATTCCATAATTTTGTCCTCTACTTGATACGGGAAAAAAAACATTCCATTATGCAAAAGAATCGCATTTGATTTGTTTTAGGTCTGTTCCACAAAGACACAATATTCAGCTGTTTAACAAAGTTATTTATTTGCTACAGAGTACAAAAGCTGGATGTTTATCCTCAAAGTCTGATGGTTCCATAACTTTTGCCTGGGGCTGTAGT
>JABJVR010004881.1:2165-14179 GCA_025773905.1 Chitala chitala | reverse complement strand
CCCCCCCCACCACCCCCCCCCCCCCCCCCCCACCCCCCCACCCCCCCCCACCCCCCCCACCCCCCCCCCCCCCCACCCCCCCCCCCCCCCCCCGCCGGCACAGAAAACGAACCATATCAATACAATAAAAATAGTAATAGAAAATAATGCAGTAAATATTACCTTCCTGTTCTCTGTATATGAGTGGTGATGTGAAAACTGATTGCCCAGTTTCAGTAAAAGTCCCCGTTATAGTAGGGAGAGGAGTTGTAAAGTTTAACAAGCACCGTAAGAAAGGATATTCTGTGGTGGTGTGTGGAGCACTTGGCAGTGATCAGTCTCCGGCAGAACATGCTCCTCTGTCTAGCCAGCACACTATGGAGTGGGTCCAGAATAGAGAGGAGTTTGGTCAACATCCTCCTCTCAGCCAGAACATGTAGAGGGTCCCAGAGCAGACCCAGCCCTCTTAATTAATTTGTTTTGTCTATTAGTGTCTTGTTGCTGCCCCAGCAGACCACAGCATAGAAGATGGCACTGGCTACCACAGACTCACAGCACATGTAACTTAGAGAACCGCAAAATTTAGCAACAGCCAAATTAAATTTTGACAGGTCTTTGTGGGTTTTCGTTGCCTTATTAATTAATATTCACTGCAAATATGTAAAAATGTTATTTTATTTTTGTGGTTATTTTACAATGACTTTGAATACATTGCCAAATAACATTAAAGTCTACAACTGTTGCAGTTTTGTAACGAGAACCGTAATCCTTTTTTTCATCGTTTTCTTCTGTCTGTAGTGGCCGTTGCTGTAACAAGCATGCCTTGTGGCTTTGGCAGAAACTGATACAGTAGATGTTAAACGTGTGCACTTTTGTCATGTTGGTGTTAAATGTAATTTATGTATCTGTTAGGTTAGTTACTCCAAAGTGTGCACTTGTGCTACATGTTTTGATTGCGCATTTCACAAATGAGTGTGTGCTGCCTGCTGTCAGTGTGGAGTGTGTTTGCTAGTGTCTCCTCCCCCGTGATGCGTTTTTAAAATGTATCAGCCCGCATGGTTACAAGCTGTTGGAGTAAAGAACAGCTGTTGTGGCTACTTCACATGCATCGTCGTCTTGCTCTGATATGTATCAGAGGATTTCAATTACATGCCATTATTATTTTTTGGAATGGTTGTGGTGGGGCCTTTTCCTAACTGGGGCCTGAAGTGGCTGCTTTTGTCACCTATGCCTAGAGCTGGCCCTGATTCCAATATAAATTATAATTTTCAGAATTTCTTTTGTGTCTTCAGTGATTGTCTAGTTGTCTCTTTTTTTCCCCCCCGTCATTTTTCACTCATAGTGGACATTTTGCAGAGTAGTCTTCTTTGGTAATATTTTAGAGTGGGTTGCCCATCCATCCATCCTCTATACCACTTATCTAATTCAGGGTAACAGGAAGCCTGGAGCCTAACCCAGGAAGCACAGAGCATACACTTTGGGCAATTTAGAGACACCAATCAACCTAACCCACCAAGTGCAGAGAGAACACACAAACACCACACACACCAATCTGAGGTGGGAATTGAACCCCAGGCCTGGAGGTGGGAGGCAACATTGCTTGGGCTTTTTTTTCTGTGTTGTATTCATTTCAGTTTTTTTAGTTTTATTCCATACTCATTGTTTACTGAATTCCATTCTGGAGAATACACAGTTACCAGCTTTACTGTGGTCACATAACAGTGATATCAGTGATTGAGCAATGTCTTATACAATAGCGATTATATTTTATTAATGGGGAACACAATGTGACTGCATTTGTATTTTCATATTTGTGGGAAATAAATCAGTTGAGGCACTTTTAACAAGTTGAGCTGCACATATGCCATGTTGTGCTTTGTTCATCTTTTTTTTTTGTCACTTTTTTTAACACGATCCAACATAGTTGTCAGGGCGACCATGTGCTGAGACGGAAAAAACACAATGTTGCTGTTCTATTATGTTACATAATCCTATTATTAATGGCCATTGACAGTGAGCAGTCAGAAAGACCTGGTCGCAAATTCAGCTAACATACAGACTGTTTTCATTTTTGGATTTGCTTTTCGTAGAACCTCGAGAAGGAAAACTCAAGTGTTTAATTGGCTGTTGTGCTGGGTTCACCTGGCCTTCAAACCCTACTGGGAACTTCAGCCACTTTTTCTGGTTCAGAAATAAAAAAAAGTGCATGATACAATGAATATTTTGAGCGAAGGATTTTTGCCCACTTTAGCGCAAATCTGCAATTGTTTCCAGTAACTCGCATTGTGGGCAGATAGCATTTGATTGAAGGAACTGTGGACCATTGATGTGATGACTTGAGTTGTTCATCTGACTGTTCATGTGATGACTTGAGGTCTTCATCTGACCTGATTCTCAAATGTAGGAATCTGAATTACCCTCCTTGTATCAGATTTGGGCATTTAAACAATAATAAATGTATTATATTTTTCCTCGAGTTTACATTAATTGTTATAATAAAATGTAATTGTGTACAGCTTGTTATAATATCTATAATTAATTTTGTTTGTTTTGTGTTGAACTTTGTACTCAATTGTACTACAACCCTTGTATACAAGATAAAGCAACTGACATTTAACATCTTATTTAATTTAATATCTTTAATGTGGAACAGCAGGAAATTATGCTATAGAATTGTAATAAAGGAAACAGTAATGTGCTTTGATTCTGTTCCAAGTATTCAGGGAAAAATATTCAAGACTTAAAGAACAAAGGGCTTTAGAAAACTTGGTTTGTGAGTGGTGTGGAGTCTAGCAGGGACTAAAATGAGTGGGTTTTATAGGAAAAGAACACTCACACAGTCAGCGGTGCCAGTTCAGAAAGATGGAGTGGATATCCGTTCTCTGGGCAATAACGACATGTTCAAACGCTAGAGTTAGAAAGGTATTTATGCAGTAACCAGAAGAGGATGAGCCGAGGATACGTGTGTGCTGAGAGGAAGGAAAAGAAAGCACCTGGTTGGGTTGTAGAGGTCTAGGAGACATTTTGATGAAGCAGGGATTTGAAAATATCACTGGCACATCTTTGACATCTGCATGGGTGGAGGAACAGAGAAGGCATGTTTAGAGAGGGGTCTATAAGTTGTCTATCACAAAATGGCTCTGTTGTGTATGCTGTCGTCCAGAGATGAAAACCCCAAATGAGTCTGCAGGACAGGAGAGAGGGAAATGAAGGGGCTTAGGAGGTGAGAGCAGGGCTACCTTGGTATGTTCTGAGGTCATGTTTCATTTTCTCTTCTAAATGAAGGCTGTGGGAGAGGGATGAGCATCTGTGCTTTTATTATTACTTATTGATTAAGGTGCTGCTTATAGAACTAATGACAAGACACATTTAGACAAAATACTGTAGGGCAGGCATGATATGGTGCCAAATGTGAAGGGCCTGTATTTCTGTCCCAATTTTCCAGAAGACTTACCAAGCCATGAAGTAACAGCAAAACATAGCCCACAAAAACAGATGTAACAAAGTGAATGCACTACCTTGAAATACTCCATCCATTATCTTAACAGCTTATTCCTGGTGAGGGTCACGGGGAAACCTGGAGCCCATCCCAGAGCACATAGGGCGCAGGGCAGGGGACCAACCCACCACAGGGCACACACACTACAGGCAATTTGGACACACCAATCAACCTAACCTGCATGTCTTTGGACTGTGGGAGGAAACCAGAGCACCCAGAGAAAACCCACCAAGTACAGGGAGAACATGCAAACTCCACACACACAGCCCCAAGGCGGGAATTGAACCCAAGGCTTGGAGGTGCGCGGCGACAGTGCTAACCACCATGCCACCATGCCGCCACCTCAAAATACTCCAAACTCCAAAACAACTGAAATGCCAAAGAAAAATGCGTCGAAGAACAAGTACCAAAGTACAACAAATTGACAAACAACAAACCAAAGTCTAAAACTAACTCTTAAGAGCAGCAAACCTTCTCTATTGCACTCTACACCCCAACTTCATCCAGGACGTGGCTTTATCCTCTTCCGACCTGCTGATGTCCTGTTGCTTTCTAGGGTGTTCATTGGTTCAGCACCCAATGATTGCCAGTTCTGCTGTCCAATAGGCTGTCTCCTCCTCCAGAATTGCCTCGCAAACTTTTTCAACAAGTACAGGGACTTAACAAAGAGGTAGACACATGGTGGCATGGTGGTTAGCACTTCTGCCTAGCATCTCCAGGCCAGGGGTTTGATTCCCACCGTGTGTGTGTGTGTGTGTGTGTGTGTGTGTGTGTGTGTGTGTGTGGAATTTGCGTGTTCTCCCTGTGCTTGGTGGGTTTTCTCTGGGTTCTTTGGTTTCCTCCCACAGTCCAAAGACATGCAGGTTAGGTTGATTGGTGTCTCTAAATTGTGTGTGTGTGTGTGTGTGTGTGCCTTGTGGTGGGTTGGCGCCCTGCCCTGGGTATCCCCTGCCCTGCACCCTATGTGCTCTGGGATGGGCTCCAGACGTCCCGTGACCCTTAAATGGATGGAGCGGTTTAGAAGATGACTGACTGAAAATTACAGGGTATTTTGTAACATGTAATGCATATCAAAGCATTTTAAAAACTGACCATGATACTTTATCCTGATAAAAGTCCTGGTGTACACACAGGGGGACAGAAATTAATAATGTTGGCTTATCTTTGACCCTAATAATTATGTTTATGTATGGGGGATTTGGAGACCTTCTAATAATTTCCTAAAAAGCAAGCTTTAATCCTCAGTGAGCTTCAGTACTGTACAGCGATATCTTGGCCTTATGCTAAGTCTGTATTTTAGTTCATTTGACTGCTGTCAGTGTGTTCTCTGTGCACCAGAGAACATATATTTCATTGTCACACCCCTTTTCCAGACCTTACAGTGATAGTCTGAAAAGTCATAGGATATGTCATGCATATGGGCTTTCAGTAAGCAACAATATCACGTAGATACTGTCAGTGTGAAAGAGTCTTTTGATCAGGCTAGTCATTCAATACCTTTGTTCTCAAATGAGCACGTTTAATGGATTTTGGTGATACTTGATAGGACTTTTCTAGAAATACCATATTGTCCTGTTTTCCTTTTATGACCTGACAATAACTTAATATCTGCTCTGTTTTTACTGCTCTTTAATGAATCACTAAAGCCCATGATTAATTTATAAGCTTGGCTTTTTCATCGACTAATATGACTTGCTTTGATTTTGGTTGCTTTGGAGGCTAAAGTGCATTGATTCTATCAGCAGAGACACAAACATTCCATTTAATATTGACTATATGTTCCTGCTTTCTGATATATTAAGTGTTTCATTTGTTCAATATTTCATCTGCTTTCAGATCAGTGTCATTATAATCTTTGCTTTTCTCTCAACTGAGATGACCTGGGATCTCTGCAGGCAGTCATCTGTCATCTGCACCCACTGAAATAATGATGAGATGCACGTTGTGATGGGACGCGTGGTCGCCACGCCTGTGCCCTGCATTCATAATTGGTAGCGAGCGCACAGATTCTCAAGTTCCTCACAGCTGTTTAGATGGGTCAGCTGTAAAACAAATATTTAGATGCTTGACTTCAAATAGAGCAGAACTCACTGGAGTCGCTTCAAAGCAATGCCACGGTTCCTTTTTAGCTCTCTGCTTGTGTTCTCGCGCTCACGCGTCAGTGTGAATGGGACACAGTTAAAACTCCTTTTTTCTAGTCGACATGGCGTTTTGGTTGAATAATGCATGTCGGGAGACGTGTGAGTTAATGTAATGGATGCTGTTGGCATTTTACTGATTTAGATTTAGGTTTAGCCTAAATCTAAACCCAAGAAAGCCTTGTGTTTCTTGCCTTTTTCTCTCACTTTCAGGACCTGCTCATTTTGTGGCTCATGTACAAATGGGGGGTATATCATATATTCTAATCCCAGATCATGCAAAAAAAAATTCTTTGAAAATTGTATGAAAAAGCATTAAAATTATTAGTGGGGGCATGGAAATGCACATAAATCCCTGTCAAGGACCTTATTACACAATTCTTTTTCCCCTGGGTGTTTTATGATCGGTTATGATTTGTAGGTGGAGGATCATCATCCCATTCGTTGTGAGGATGCCGCTGAGACAGAATATACAGTACTGGGATGATGCTCTCTTGTGAGGCTGTTCAAACTTGCTTTTTACAGACAGGCAGTCATCAGAAGCCTAACTAACTTAGTTGAATGCTGAGTGGTGCAACACCAAAGGTACGCTAATCAGAAACGTGGGGGCACAACAAGTATTGTTGAAAAGAACTTCAGAAACTTGCATTCTATAAATGAATATAATATTTCCTAAGAAAAAGAAACCTGCAGTGGCAGCGACCTCTTTAAAAATGGACTCTTTCATTTGTTGATCTGCAGAAGAGAAGTTGAACATAACATAGCACTTATTGATGGATGAAATGCTTCTGAATTCAAATTAATATAATTTTGTTGTCTAGAGTAAGGGTAAACTGTGGTAATATACTGTACTATCTATTATGTTCCAGTCGTCCCTCTACATTTGACACTCATGTATTTGGTTATTTGTGAGTTGGTTGTAACCGATTATATGGGAATATTATTTGAAGAATCTGAAAGATTGCAGAAATTTTGCAGATCACACATAAACCAAAAATAGAGAAACAATGCTGAAAACAATTTGTATGACATAAATCACATTCACGAGGGTCTTCTGCCTCTAACCTAATGTAAAAGGACAGCTGCATTACTATTGTATGATTAACAAGTGAGCTTTTAAGTAATTTGAGCAGAAACATATTGCTGTTTCAGTATATTGTTGTATATTGAATGAAACATCAAATACAAACAGCACATTAAAAGCAAGGGTGGCATGGTGGTGTGGTGGTTAGCACTGTTGCTTCGCACCTCCAGGCCTGGGTTTGAATTCTGTGCGCGTGGAGTTTACATGTTCTCCCTGTGCTCGGTAGGTTTTCTCCAGGTTCTCCAGTTTCCTCCCATAGTCCAAAGACATTGCTGGTTAGGGTGATTGGTGTTTTGCGCATGCCCTGTGGTGGGTTGGCACCCCACCCTGGGATTCCCCTGCCCTGTGTCCTGGGATGGGCTCCAGGCTTCCTGCAACCCTTATCAGCATGAAGCGGTATAGAAGGTGATTGACTGACATTAAAAGCAGGAGACATATTAACATTGGTGAATACTACTTCTTTATTGGGTTTAAACAGTGAACACATGCTGAGAGCTGCCTGTTTGTTCTGTAGTGTTTAGGAATCTGAGTACCATTTAAAATTGAAAATAATTGTTGGTGGGGTATTTTGAGAGGTACAACTCTGGAAAATACTTAGAAAATGGACAGACAGGTGTATAAAACAACTTAGATCAACTAGAAAACAATCATTAAATATTAAAAATTTTTTAAATAAACATCTTTAAGAATTATTTGCAAATGATTGAAGTTTGATGAGAGTTTCACTTGGTTTAAGCCTTTTCTTGCCATCGATCTTGCTTCATGAGTTCGTATCTTTTAGTTCGCAAGTTAGAAGGCCTGTCTGTAGCCAAGTAAAAATGTCTCACTGATATTAAAAGTCTTTTACAAGAGAGACTTGACCAAGTGGCAGTTTGGCACTAAAATGAATTACATAGACATACAGTACATAAAACACAGAAGTAACTACAATAAGACATTATAAAGCACAATGGTACACAGTGAATCACGTCTGTGCACTCATATCCCATTTCAATTCACGAGGCAGAAGTACATGATGGAGATGCTATATAAAAATAGGTGTTCAAGTGACAATTTGTGTATTCATGTCTGGGTGCCTGATTGTAATGTGTTTTGCTCTACTGTGCATTGGGTACTCTGGCCACACATTGTGCTGGTTCTTGGGCAGATGGACTACAACAGGCTGCTTCTCTCAGATGCTGCACTTTGGCGTGCTTGTCTCAGGACTCTAAGGTGTTTTATAGTTTTTAAATTCAGCCTCTAGTCTTTGTTAACAAGGCCAGGATGTGGGCATGGTGTTTGATACTGGTTAGAAGACTACTTTTAATTTAGCTTTCATTTGGTTTTGTTTTTCTATACAGCGTTTGGACTAATTCCCAAATCCTCTTGTGGGAATTTCACAAGGTAATGCAAATCAACTCGGCTTTGAACGAAAATTTAATTTGCTAAATACGCCCGTTCCCTGCGGAACACTCCATTCAGGAACAGTTTTGCAAACAAACAAACTTGAAGCTTGAAAAGGAGAGTGATTTTTTGTTTTTGTATTATTTCTTTGTATTTACTTTATTTTATTTGATTGTTGTTCAGAACGGGAACAAAGGCAAGTCACAGGAACGTTGTAGATAGATGTGAAGTCTTCCATTAGTGACGGAATGATTAAAATGCCCTCGGCTGTACAGTCTCTAGAGGTTTCTGCGCGCTTACCAGCGCGGGCGTCGCATTTCCTCCGACGTTGTGCTGCTCGTGGGTCACAGAGCACAGCCCACAAAAGCCCGTGAAGTTGTCACGAAGTGTCGTTTTTCAGCTGCGGCATGTCACATGATTGTGTGGGTATTATTCTTTTCCCTAACAGACTGCTCACACTCATGGTGTTTTTTTGGACTTTGTATTTTAATCTTAACACATTTCTACCTCTAAGTGTTAAATTGACGGCACAGCTTTATGTGATGGAGGGGGGCACATCTTTAACATTACATAGTGCTGAAGGTCTCTAACGTGCAAATAAATTCTGAACTCTGATGGCTTAGTGGCTTGAAATAAGGAATCACCGTGTTCTAGGCTTTTCCCAGATGAATCTGTAACTAGTGTGGAACCTTAAATTTTATGATGATTTCTTTCTGACAAAGAGTGTTTAGAAAACAACTTGCTAGGGAATGTTGTGTTGCTTTGTCAGCAACTGCATTCTGGGTAGCTAAGCTGAATATAACATGCCCTGGTGTCTTTAAAATGGCATTGTGTTGCTATTAGTTTGGTGCAGTAGCTCAGGGTGACATCAAGTGAGACGGGGCTTGCAGCATTGCACTTATGATAAATTGAGTGCTGTTTGATGCACTCCAGTTTAATTTTAAACAATGCAAGGTTGTTTCAGTGTTGTCTATGGAGCTTATCAAGTGGTGTCATCTCACGCAGCGTGAAGAGGAGTCAGCGGGCTGAGCTGTGTTCAGCTTCTGGCCTTCACTACACGTTTGAGATGGAGCTAGACTGAGTAGCTCCGCCGTGCCCCTTACAATCCCTTCGCCACGTCCCTGCCTGCGCAGCGATAGCAGCGGGCATTCTCTGTGCTTTAAGCCCGTGCCTTAAATCCCCTGATCTCATGGCCAGGTCAGCGGCTCGCCGTGAGCAGTCAAGGTGAAGTGTGTCACCGTGCTCAGCTAATGGAAACGGGGCAAACTCGGCACAGTGGAATTTTCTAAGGAAGGCGTACATCTACGGCCATTTCTGTTTTGATATAATTGACTAAATTAACTTTGATATATTAATCAGCAGTTACACTTTTGAAAAACATTATGGAAAACAGCAGTAGCCTATCTCCTAAGCTTAGCTATAATATCTTAATTGTCTAAGAATATTGGTTCAAAGATGAAAATACCCCAGTGAGTGAACATTACCACATAACTTGCATTAATCTCAGCACGTCATCTCTTTACAGCAAAATAATTCAGTTTGATGGGAGAGAACCGCACGCTTATGCTATTTTACTAAAGTGCCTTTCTTATTAAACATTCCCCCTGCGACACATTAATGCAACAGAGCAGCAGTATGTGAACTGCCAGCCTTGCATTGTGCTCGTCTATCGGCCCTTCTGTTCTACATTATTATCTAACAGGACAGTAATTTATTTGCATACTTAGCAGCCACCATTACCTGTTCTGACTCTTTTGAGTTCTTTCCTACCTGAAATTTACATTTTATCACTTAGTGTTGTAATCGCGATCACTGAAGTTAGGAGTTAGTTTTATAGTCCATGTTGTTAGGAGAAGCAGTTTAATGGTAAATCTATACCTACATAATGGTGTTCTTTGATGAACCTGAGTGTTCTGAGTTTTCCTTGTTTCCACCATGAAAGTCTCTGTAAAAGGAAATGGGGCAGGGCAGGGGGGTTATGGCGGGAAGCGCATTACGGAAGGTTGACCATCGCCATTCAGCGACGCTGCCAGTCAGAGAATGGTGCTGCAAAAACCTGTCACGGTTTTCTTTTCACTGCTTTTGCTGGGACACCTTTTTCTACATCTTGACAACACAGAAAGAACTAATTTGGTTACAGCCGAATAAAAAAGAAAAAATGCGTCCCTTTGACTCTCTTATTGTCTGCAATATGTCTGATGACTGAATGTTCACTGAATTATTTAAAGTTGGTATACTAAAGACTGGTAGCTATTTAATTTAATGAATAGATTAATGTTTTGTAATGACTCATTAACCACCTTGCTTAATGAACAGTACCTTGTAGATGTTTCTCAGAACAGATATTGACAATGGAAATACTTTTTTTACACAAAGGAGTAAAACAGAGGTACGCTGTACATTACTGTGTGGGTCTAAGTGTCACATGACTAGGGAAGCCTATAAATTATTATTGAGATTAAAAAGCCTTGCAGTGCTACAGCGGATATCAAAATTGATCAGTCAATCACCTTTAAGAACAGATCTTTCCCTACTAGTCTATGTTAATTCATTGGCCACCGATCATATGACTGCTGCACATCCTGGAGGAAGGCGTTTTAAAGTCCCTTAGGGATTCACAATCCATTAGTTCGTCTTTGAAATATTAGCTTTTGCCGGCATGCCCTGCCCTGATCTGATTTGATTATGGGTTCTTTGTTGGGTGACCGAATTAGATACTTTTAAACAAAGGTTGATGAATCTTTATGGTTTAGTTTGTGCTACTTTGGAGTGACTATCATTTATAAAGCAGTGTGACACACAAATGGCTGTAGTTACTGGCGTGGCCATAATGTTCTTGCGTATGAAACAAAGTTGTGAGTGAGGTGAATAGAGAATCCCTGTTTTAATACAATTTTAATAGCATTTTTCTCCTTTATGACTTGTTTTATTCCATGCTACATGCTGTCTGTTCAGTTACCGTCATGATATGTGCTGCTATTTGTTTGTTTTTTTTCTTTGCATCTCAATTGTTTGCCAAGATGACAACAGATAGATGTGTTGTAATAATTAGGATTTGCAATAAAGGAAGCTACAATACTTGCATAGAAAAACTGAGCTCATTTACACAATTAACATTGGATGTGCTTGACTCTTGTTTGTTGTTTTTGCTATGGAACTGTAAACCAACTACACTGCGATGAAAGGAAGTTTTTCTCCACTTTCATTAACTGTCAGGTTGTATTTACAGCACTCTGATCAGCCTGATGCTTATCACATGGGTTTGTACAGTCCCTTTGATCAGTCCTGGCTTAATACAGAGCAGGACACATCCTCCTACTCATATGTGTGAACTTTCAGCATTCACAAGTTTTCAGCAGTGCAGAAATAAACAGGATCGCAATGCATAGCACTGGATGCCTACTAAAGCCCTGGAAGAAAAACAGCCTCGCACAGCAAATTCCATGGGTTTCATTGTATTCCTCTGACAGGAGCCGCAACGCACATCACATGAAGTCCCTTACAGTACAGTGTAATAGGAATTGTAGCGAGTCATTTACTTGCGTAAATGACTTTGTTGTAAGTTCAAAGCCAACTGAATTGGGTAGCCTTAATTATTTTCTTCCCGCATTATGAACAAATCTGAGGGCAGATATAAATGGTATTTAGGTAAAAGGTTGATTGGGTGGAACTGGGTTGAATAAAGTAAAAATGAAGGTCTTTATGGAGACTTGTGGCACTGTACTGGGTAGTGTTTGATTTGGATTAGATTTTAAATGTGTTCAGTATCATTAATATGGAATTCTTAGCAAACTTCAAAGAACCATGTTAGAATACTGGCCAAAGATAGGGATAAGATATACTACAGTTATGGTGATAGGGATAAGATATACTACAGTTATGGTGATAGGGATAAGATATACTACAGTTATGGTGATAGGGATAAGATATA
>JABJVR010004880.1:0-14181 GCA_025773905.1 Chitala chitala | reverse complement strand
TGGTTCGACCAGGAACTGTGGGGAACGAGTAACAGAAGGGAATACAGGCTAACAGAGCAAACCATACAATGATAACGATGATAAACGTCCAGTTTTGAGAAAACACCTATTGCTGTAGAATGAAATGGGTAAACACAAAATAATTCTGTGTAACCTGTACACAAATGTGACCCTATACATTCCTTTGGCTATACCTATACAAATGCTGCCGATAAAATTGTGGATTTGGCTTCTAAAATTCTACATTTGTTAACCACTAATGATGTCATACACCACAGCAATTCTGAGCAGAGCTCCTGTGTGCAACTAACATTGTTTGTTTTTTTTTTTTTTTTTGTTCCAGAGTAAACTGTTTATCAGCACATGTTGGATCTGTTTAGCAAAAATGACATGAGAAACCACTAATCATTATTTCTGTCTTTCTTGATTTATTATGGCGTCTATTTACATGTTTACAAGCATGTGTTAGTGGCTCCGGGCCCTCAGCAGAACTTTGTACACATCATGTGAGCTTATGTTAAAACGCATTTGCGCACAGCTGGAACAGCTTGACCTTTGACCGCTCTCGTAAATCCTGTTCTGCCACATCCATAAATCATGTTTGGGGAAGCAAGGCCCTCCGAACATTTTTGCTGCACGTTCCTCCATTGTGGTTCACACTAAGGCTGGCCCCCAAGCTGCTGAGAAGCCCTTTAAAGAGGGATATCACAGGATGTCAGGCAGGGGTCGCACTGTCATGCAAAGGCCAGTGGCCACTTCAGGGTGACATAAGGCATGTGAGGAATGCGCACAGTGCGATAAAGCCAACAACGGTCATGACAGGATCAACACCGTTTCGCCTTTTTGTTTTGTCTGGGCCATTTTCGGATAAAACAGCCTCTCGGGTCTTCTTCAAAAAACAACCGCTTCATCTAAGAGCTCCAGACTCAGTTTGTTTATCCTGGGCAGTTTTCTACGGCACTTTCAAGTGATCTGTGTGTGTAAACTTGAATTGTTTAAAAGGGGTTTCATCACTGCTGAAGAGATTTTCATGTGGAAAATTACACACTGAATGTTGTCCGCAGTGTCCATAGTTACTCTGAAAACGCAGCTCCCAAACTGAGTAGAATGTAACGTAAACCGAGCTGCAGTGGGACCCAGCCCAATAACCTCCGCAGCCTCTGTCAGGCCAGCAACTCAGCCCGTTCACATAGTCACACTCCAGACAACTTTCCAAGTGCATTTTTAGTGCTTCAGTCTCAGACTTACACAACAAATAAATAATTCTCAGCATGTGTTTGTGCACGATGAATCAGACGTATTCCCTCAGCAATCTGATTCCCTTGAACAGCTGAAAATAGAAGTTTCATACTCACAAACCTGATCACAAAAGCCCTTTAAGCAACGTGTAAAAAAAAAAAAAAACCGCCGGTCTTGATTTTCACTTGGCCAGTTCAATTTGGCTTGCTTCTCTCTTTCAGTCCAAAGACATAAAATGTGTCAGGTTATGGCTGTTAAGATTTTTAAATAGCCATTTCTGCTTAAAATTTTACATCATTTTACAGTTTCTAAATTTGCATTATGTCACTTGTTTAAATTACACCTCCACCTAAGTACAAGTAGTGTTCTGTATTAGATACCTTGGCATGCAATAGGTTATGAGGTTTCTCATGGAATACATTGTGTGTGTGTGTCTATTTCCTGTTCTTTTGGCTTGTGTGGGAGCTAACAGCCCCTCCCAACGTCCTGTGACATTCAGTTCAGGTCAGCAGGCGGTGCGCCATTCCCCCGAGTGTCTGAGTGTGGGTGTTAGCTCCCTGGGTCGTACCTTGCCGTATGCAGAGCCCTGCCTGGGATAAACTTCAGTACGCTCACGGCCCAATAGTAACTTGCAGAAATAGTCTGACGTTGAACGAATGACTGGAAGGACACATAATAGCTGCAACACAGAGTCTCAACATTAACCATTTATGAAGAAACTAAATTATAAAAAGCATTAGCATACAGCCATATGCTAATATGATTGAGGAATGCTTGCTAATTCTTTTCTGAACTTTTTACATCGTGACTCAGCTCACATAATGCAAAATTAAGTCATCTGTCATGTGCTAAACTGAACTGGAAACACGGATTTTCATTAAAAAAGGCTCTGGATTTCAATATGCAGATGGGGCTCATCTGTTTTATTGAAGGGCCCTACATGCATTTGGAACTAATCTATATAATTTAATTAAATAGTTCATAGATGAACAGGGCCATATGGTAAACGGCAGCTTTCCCCAAACTTTCTCCCACTTGTTTGCTGGAGGTATGAGGTGTGGGTAATATACATCTCATTATTTGCAGCAGCTGCAATAATGCATTGTCTCAAGGAAAGTCCTGTTTGGCTTTTCTGAAAATCGCATTGACTGCAGTCCACAGCTGCACCAAGACAGACTAACAGTTTCACGAGGACACTAACTCAAATGTAAAAGTTGCACAAGACACACCAAGATATGCTTACAGCTTAGGGTTTTGGTAAGTCACAAGAGCACTTGAGTTTGACTGCAATGCAATCAACCCAGAGGAACCGTGGCCACGCAAAGCAAAGCATGCATGCACTCAGTCGCATGGCATGCAACACCACCTGTTACCTGTCTTGGACTGGAAAGATAAATCTCTCCTTTTCACTGGCCAGAATAATTTTCGCAAAAGCCTCTGGCTGCGGCTCCAGAAAGTTTCTTTTTTCGTTTTAGAAAGGAAAAAAAAAGAAAGAAACATCTCGGTGCGTGTGAGAAGAAGAAAAGACTGTGAAAGTATGAGAAAGAATATGCCATGTTATTAATGGACGTAAAAATAACAGTGAGCACTGAAACTCACTGAGCAGAGCTCCAGGCTTTGGTTTGCTAGTAAATGTGTGCAGAAATAATGATGGGAGTCATTATGGTCATGCTTACCCTGTGTTTGAGTTCTTTAACCTCCTCATCCTCCAGAGAGCTCTGCATGTTTAGCTGGTTTGCTTCTGGCTCGACCAAGCTCAGGACAAGGTTGACAGTGCCACCCAGAGCGGCACCGCTGGGCTGCCTCAGGACAAGCACTGGTGGCTCTGCCATATTAATCTTCAAAGCTCCTTCATCTGGTGATCTCACTTTAATGCCCACTCTTGTTAATCCAGCCTCTGGTTGCAGATTAAAGAGCTCTGTGTCATGGCTGCCACCAGGGCTTCGAAGAACATGACTGTTCATGTGCACATCTGTGCAGGTGTGCTTCTGTGAAGAACACTGGAATTCAGAATGAAGCAAACACTGAAAACGTATTCAAGTAATAAACAGTGAATCTGAAACATTCATTGGGACTTTTACATGTTAACAGTCATGGTCAGACCTCCAGGCATTAGCCACTTACTCTACACTGAATTAGCAATTATAATTTTATAGCACTTTTCTGATGATTTGTGCAGTCATTGTGCTTTAAGCATTTTGAACCTGACAATGAATTCTCCATGTATGAATAATTTGGTTTTGCTGTAGTACCTGATGTGAAGTTTTTCCTGTGTAGTTCTTGTCCTCTTTGGTTTCCAGGATCCCCTTCCTACAATTCCTTTGAACCATGACCCATTTCAGCATGCTTTGCAGCTCCTGTGTCTTCTCCTTGATCTACAGTAATACAAGGTCATGGACTTTAAACCTGACACATTCTTAAACAACCTGGTCTTCTGACATGAGTCCCACAACAAGGCTGTGTATGGAGAAGACAATAACTCACTATCTCTGAAAAATGATGTCCTTCCTCTATGAGTCTTTGGCCTGCAGCAGCCAGTGCCTCAAACTGTTTGCGCTGCTTCTCTGCATTGCACTCCGAGGCTTCTGTCATGTCGCCTCCTTCGCTGGAGAAGGTGTGTGACGGTGTGTGGTCTGTCCACAAGCTGCGCAACACCAGAGAGCAAGCAAAAAATAAAACAAGCATGACACAAGTCTGACCACACATTTGAGAAATAATATCAGAAAATGAGTACTCAGTCATTTCAAGTTGAATAAAAAGTGCACATACTTGAAGTGTGATTTACTCACTACTGAGAAACAAATTAGTCATATACAAAATAGTCATATTTTACACTTAAAAAAATAACTCTGAAGGCCATTGCAGCACATGTAATGGCCACTATTATACAATATATCCCTTTGCGGGTCACAGAATTCAGTTACATGTAGGCACAGGGCTTTGGTGGAAAAAAGGACATCAGTCTTTCTGTCCGCGCCTTACGTCATCTCCTGGTATGCGCAGAAGAAGTTGTGCAGCTGCTCCAGCTGTGTCAGATGGCCTCGGTTTTCTGCCATGCCGCTGGCCAGCTCCCGCCAGGCCTGCAGGGTCGCCTTCGTCTCTCCTCCCAGGCCCTCCTCTCCCTCAGGGCATGACTCCTCCCATTTCACAGCCAGCCCCTGTTTCTCTGCCACCTCCGCTCTAATTATCTCACAATCCACCTTACACAAAGCAGTAAAAAAAAAAAGACATTTTTATAAAGCCAGTGGACCTGTCATCTGAACCCAGCCTCTCAAAATTCTGAAGTTATTTCCCTAAATGTTTCCCTAAACATTTCTAAAGAGTGTTTGGAGCCTTTATTGTTGCACGTTACTGTTAGCGTTAATAATATCCAGACCCCTTAAATGTTTCCATTGCCTCGATCATTTGCTTTTCCAACACTTCTGTGGTAATTGATAGCATTAAAGTTTCAGTGGGAAAGGACTGCAAATCCCTCCCAAACAAGCTTCACAGGAACAGCTCGCCTGTTCCATGACTACAATGCTATTTTAGCATGAGAGGTTTGGTTTTCTGCTGGTATCAGATCCAAAACAGCTGTGTGGGTAAGCGGTACACGTAACATTAGCCTGAGCATGAGTCACGCAGCAGACCACCAGAGCTCGCAATGCCCTCGCCTCGAAAGCACGCACTCCGAAATGCACAAAGAGGCCTTTTGTTGGTAATAAAACAGCTTTCTGTGTGGGATCACATACTAAAATAATTGAATGTAACATTAAACAAAACAAGGAGTGAGTGAGTCTCAGCGCTTCTTACTGACTTGAGCACAGTCACAACATAAATTACTATCCATTAACGTCAAGACGGCTGATAGGCTGTAAGGGGCTGTTAATCAGACTCGGAAAAAGTAATAAATAAACACAGGATTATTTATAGTTCATTGAGATTCAGTGAAGGGTAATACCAAATGATGTCCTACCTTAATTTACACTCTTAATAGCCACATTTTCAGGAAAAAAAAAAAAAGTTAGTCCTCACCTCCAGCCTGTCCTGTTGTTTCTGTAGTGCTTCCAACCTGCAGAGGTCTGGTCTGCAGTCACCCAACATGTCCCTCTCTGTGTCCAAAATGTCCATGCTGAGCATGGCTGAGTGGGACATGCTTAGTTTGATCTGATCTACCAGCTCCTGCGGAATGAAAGATCTAGTTGATTCATGTAACGCATTTGCGATGTTTAGAAGAGAATGTCGGTGTGTATCCGTATGTCCGTGGATGGTGCAGTCACACCACGTTCGGTTCTTTGTCACACTTAACCTGACAGTCAAGAAGACCCGTTTTGCTGGAGCAGTAATTTTCTTGGAAATAATCATTCTTGTTTATTGCTCTTTAAGTTTAATATGATACTGACAGTTTCATAGAAAATCATTACTAGTCCCTATTACTCATATATCTTCAGGTACATTCTGGTTTCTGCTGTGCCCACTAAAATATACAATATTTTTTATAAAACAATACATATTTAACAATTCCATGAACACCTAAGTATAATCTAAGCTCCTTTTCACCTTAGATTCATTAACTGGGTACCAGATCTTCATTTAAAGAATTGTTATATATTAACGTAACAAAAAAAGGTTACACTTCAAATTTACATTTAGTAACTTTTTCTTCAATTTAAATAAGAAAACATCTAATGTCTGAGGAAAAGGTTTTTACAATTCTAAATTTATTACTTCAACTAAACAGTGTAACAACCCTAAAATTAGAATAGGGCACTACAAAATGAGCTGCAAATTAAATGTGTTTTTAATACCATGGTTGTGCCTAAAATGTGATTGGATACTGTCTTGGAAATGCATAGGAATTCATATATGCTCTTTCTGTTTTAGGAACATGTAATGTTACATTACTTAGGTTTAATCTGATAGCATGGTAGGGAGAGGGAGTGTGGTTAGCCTTGGGAGGGGTGTCTCACTTTATTGCTGTTTTCTATTGATCTTTTCCACCTGTCTCTCATTTACTGATAAACACATCGAGAGATTTGCTTCAGTCAGACACCAGACATTGGGACAAAAGGCCTACTGTAAAGACTTCATTAAGTCCATTTGTTTTATGGATATTATTGAAAATGGTCAGCTTTGGTTGGTTGCTTTCCTTTTTATCTTTTCCTTTTGACCACACAAAGGCATTTAATTAAATTCATTTTTATATAATGCCTTTCACAACACAATTTCTCAAATCGCATAACAGGCATCACTTTAAGATCAGTACAAGCTCATATGTATTCACCGCACCATTTTCGATTGGTGTGTCAGTGTTTGTCAGTGCTCACATGGTCTGTGCTAGTATAGCTGTTTTCCAGCATCTCCTTGCTCTCCTCCAAATCCATGCACTCCAGATCCATCACAGGGTTTGAAAGATGTTCACTAGAGCTTTCACAGGATGGACATCTCTGCATATGATGGTTTCTAGACAGCACAACACGGCGACAAGTAGTTGTTCCCATGGCTGAGTGGCTCTATGACACCCAGAAGTTACAACAGCCCAGGTAAAATCACAAGCCCAGTAAATCCCAATAAACCAATACACTTAGCTAGACATAAACCTTTAGCTGCATATACTAAACCTGTGTATACCCACATGATTCTAATAGTACTTACTCCTCCAGCTTTATTGTGCCGAGATGTTCAGGATAAAAATGTCTTCTGCTTGGCACCACTTCCTCCTCCTCACTTAAAGCCTCAATCTCTGACTCCTTTAAAGAGACATTCTGGACCTCAGTGTCAGGATCCCTTGGCAATGAGACATGCTCTAAGGAAGGCCTTAGCTTCTGCAGCCACACCCCCAGGTGCTTCAGGTCCTTCACCACTTCTGCAGCCTGTTTGGCATGTAGGAGGGCAGTGAGACAACTGATAATCAAACAGACTGCAAAGGCAATATCTGCACCTTGTACTATACATGTATACACATAATATTACAATCTGAATACAATCAAAAGTCAAAAGAGGCACAAGAAAGTACTACAGATGAGAGTACTTATTTCAGCATTCTGTTCACCAAGCTAATGTAACCACTAATCCCATGTCCACAGAGCTGGACAGCCAGGTACTATATAAAAATAAAAAGTCACTGAATAGTCATTAATGCTCCAAAGTTAGTCTACAGTATAGTAGAGTAACCGAGTCTTAATAAATTGCAGCAGTACCATGTGTTGTCAGGCAAAGGAAATATATTTAACTCAGTTCAACAGGGGATATCAAAAGCAGAAACAGGGACCCCACCCTCTACCCAGCTCTCCCAAAAATTTGCACCCTGCTCTTAACCCAACCATTATGTAGCCATGAGTAACAATAAAGGAAGACAACTGCTGGCTTGGACCATACCTGCAGATTGAGTGTCTCCAAATCCTGGAGAGCTACCACACCCTCACCATGCTTCTCCTGTAGCTCCTTCCACAGCACGTCCAGATGGACTAAGAACTCTTCTATCTTGGTAGCATCCAGCTGGGGTGCTAGCTCTGCATTCTCAACTCCCTGCAAGACAACAGTTGCCACTTTTCATTGACATCTCCAAAGAGTCCCATGCATGATGTTGTCAGCCACAACTTAAAATAAATAGATGCACGAAATTTCAAACTTTTTCAAATTGCTACCATCGTGAATCTATTTGATTTTAGGTGGATTTCCAAATTTTGTAAGTGGAAACAGTTAAGGTGACGCTGATATCTTGTTTGTAAGTCATAGCTGAGCTCCTCTCAGTGGGTTGTGGAATCAATCTTCAGTTCGTTTGTTTTATTTCTAGCCTTGCTGGGGATGTAACTAAATCTACTTAATCTGGAGCAGACTGACAGGACTCTGCCTGGTCCGAGCTGTCCACACTCACTCCACAAGAGGCACTTCACTGCAGAAACCTTGTCTTTTTGCCAAGCAGGAGTCGTCATTAGTCATTGGGACAAGAAAAGGAACATGCATGGTTGTTAAGTGATGTGACCCATACAAAGGAACATGCTTTACAGCTTTTTGTAATGTTGGGAGATTAATGCAATCCATCAAAGCAAAACTTCCTAGATCATACTGGCAAGGGTCTAGGATTTGAACGGTTCCTGAAGCCAAACTACAGACACACACATGCTCAAACAAACCCTTTTTTTCAGGAGCAAGACCTCCCACGCTCCTTGCTGACATTACATCATCTCTGAGACATTTGATAGCTGTCACTCTAATTATTGTTTGGCAGACTTGAACATTTTCAACCTTAGGCCATGGAACCCAGTCTCTACATATGAAACTGAACTCGCCTTGTCCGTGGATGCTGGGGATCTCTTTACATAGACACAGTGGTGCAGATTGCCTCCAGGAAGCAAAACGTTTGTTTCGGTCATCGGCTTTTCCCTGCAAAAGGAACACAAATGCCTCAGTGACATTTGTAGCGTGCAGCATTATCTCTGTGTTCTGGGAAAATAACCAAGCGGAGCTTTACCGTTCCCAGTGTGTCTGACTTCCCTCCATGACATCATCCGTATTACTGTTTCCTGTGCCTGTGGCAAGGCCCTCTAAAAGCTGCTCTTCACACTCACTGTTTGTTGACTTCCAGCTGCCCCCAGGGTCTCTTATGTTCTGTCAGGGAGAACATTTGTCTTCTTATGGATGGTGCTTGAAAGGTTGCTCAGGCTAGAATTAAAAAGCAGCCTGTTTGGCCTCTGTTAGTCTCCAAGGAAGAGGCAAGAGAAGGGGAATTTAGAAAGTCAAAGTTAGCCACATGTTCAAAAAGGGAAGTTCTGGCTTCAAGCTTATACTTAAAGGTTAGGGTGTGTTTGCATAGTTTTGAGTTTTGATGGGGCCTGGGAGTTGATGCCAGACCAGGGCCTTATTACTCTATGCTTAACTCTAAATCCAATGTTGTCAAACTCAAATCACTGCTAACAACATTATATGCCTTTTTTGGAGAAAAAAAAAACTAAACTGGATGAATATGAGAGAAAACTGCTTACAAAACACACTAAAACAAGGCTCATTATTAAGTCAGACACAGGAAAATTACTACAAATTTCTCATTCTTACTATGTCTGGATCTAATTTTAATATGCAATAAACTGTGTTAACTTCAACACAAGCCCTTCCAGACAAGATGTAATCAACACTATAGTAGCATTCAATGCCGATAACATTTTAAAACAGCCCGACTGTCAGATATAGTGCCACTTGGAAGGCAAATCACAGCTATATCTGAACACTGGTTATGATGTATAATCCTACCTCTTAAACCTAAGCAGTTTCAGAACTATTATAAATTTTATTCATTAAAATGCAAGTTTCCATTAATGGTAAACTTCAGCATGAAGTTTACCATTAATGGAAACTAATGTGTTTGCCTGAGACTTAGCGCTGAGTAATACACCCCAGTTTTTTTTTTTTTTTTAGTATTCCAACGTAAATTATATATATATATATATATATATATATATATAAAATTTATCCATAATTATAATTATATACAAATAATAAATAATTGTAAATATTTACAAAAATTATAATAATTATTATAACTCACTCCAGGGTCAGAATAACGGAGCCACACCATCCCGACGTGGATTATGTGTGGATTACCATGTATCTCATTTTCACATATATCACCTGTTAACATCTCTTCAATGAAATGATGCACATATGACCACTTCATGAAAAATGTGGCAGACCAAGAGATGCCCACAGCCGTAATATACCAAGTTTATTACAGAGCCAAATCTCCATCGTTAAAACTTTTACTATGATCACCAAGCATTTACAATACAATTTATACTAAAATTTCTCTGCAATGTATGTCAAAACCATGCATTACCTAGCCAAGCCTTATGCTGGAACTGTACCTCTTGTAGGTTTACAGCAGATTTTGTACTCATTCCACTACACCTCCATCTACAAACATAGACCCTCAGGACAACAGGGCATAGTAGATACAGGAAATGTGGAAGTACATTCATCTGTATACTTGCAGGGTAGTGTAATAAACAAATGAAATACTTTGGAACTTTCTTCTTTTTAAATACAGCTTGAAAGGAGGCCCAAAGTTCTGTTCCAGATGTTTTCAGTACTGTAATATTTCAGACTGAATCATGGAATCCAAAGCTGTACAATCAGTGCGTAAGATCAGTGTTGAGTCCTCCAGTTTGGCACAGTGCAGATATACAGGTCTTGTTATACATAAGCGGGTGTGAGAAACAAAAAAACGTCAAACTTGCCACCATTTACTGTTGGTTACATTGCATTTTTCTCAGCATGTTGCTGTAGGATCCTGACAGCCATAGGCAGCCAGCTCCACTACACCCATCTGGTACGCAACTCAAGCATCTGGACAGCTTTAACTGAGACACCTGACACCCACTGAGCCTGGGTGATGAGGCCATAGGTGCTGCTGCTGCTTTGGCACGGATCTATTTGCAACCACTGGCCATAAGTGGAGTTTGACATATGCACCAGGATGGGGGAGGAGTGCAAATGTTCCTTAACTCAGTCAGTAGACAGTCCAACTATTGCTTTGTGTTTTACACATACAGTAACTGAAGACAGTAGCGCCAAGACTGCCATAAAGCCAAACAGCGCATGAAATCAGTTCCTGACCATTTTATACCATATTACACACAGCTATCACACACTCATATCGCACATACTTATATACTTTTTACACGTTTAACATCTTCAATAACTGTTACTGAAGCATTACTTGAAATTTGGTGTTTTAGAAATTACAGAACTCCGATACCTGCTCATTTTATAACAGGTAGCTAGCAGAATCACCGAATGCACAAAAGAGAGGAAACTATCATCCAACATTTTATGTCACGTGACTCGCTACGTCACATGGCTCGTTACGTTACATGACGTCAGTGCTGAAAACAATCATATTCGGATTTCTTACAACCATTTATTTTATTGCATTACTTAAAATATATACAATGGGGATCGGGATAAAGTCGGGCTTGAACAGGGCTCAAACATAAAAACGTGTTTTTCTGAAGCAATTACAGATGCCATACAGTCATGGAAATGTCATAACATCACAACCATTCACCTGTGTTATTGCTGCCTTATTATTCTGGTGTTTTCTGCACATTTCCAAGCTATTTTTCTGCTGAAAGTTTAAAATTGCACTTTGCTATGTCCAGCTTATATTACCTAGCAGCCAACACCCTGGGGGGGGCAACTCGTATCATGGTTTAAGTGATAAGGTGATACTGTTATATATCTTTCACTGATGCCATATTAAAAGTTCATATGTATTTAAAACCTTCCAGAATTATCCATCGCTTTACATTTACTTGCCATTGATTACAACACATTTACCGTTATAGCCAATTACACATTTGTATTATAAACTGGTTTTCTGTACTGTTAATTATTTTATGGCATATCAGTAACAACTCATTTATTGGTAAATTAGCATTAAAGTAGTATTTTAACATGTTAAAAATTGTACACTATCACCCAAATTGTGATTTTTTTTTTTCCATAAGTTTTTGAGATGTCAAAGTAATTTTGTCATATAGCTGTGGGTGTTCAAACTAATTACCAACATTACTCAGATCCCCACTGTACACACACAAAATATTTCTATTGGACCAATTTTACATGTCGTGACATATTTGAGCCATTGTGGGGGAGATCTCCATGTATTCTACTGGCCCATAACACCTGAAAAACCCTTCACCGGGGTTTTGTTTGTTCTTTATTTGTCTTGAGTTTTCACAGCTGTGCTTGACACCTCCAGCACTCTGTGTGCTGTAGTCATAATTCCCTAGAGGACAGTAAAGCTTGGTGAGAGTGAGGGGCAAATCCATTTGGCTGGTCCACTGGTGGATACAGCTGCCACAATGAAATGTCTCTGACAGCAGGGCTTTGCTCAGACACCTATTAATTCCCCATAAAGTCTAAAAACACAAGTTCCCACAGATAAACTTGTATAACCGCCCTCCCCTCCTTCACAATAAGTCGTATGTGGCGTTGCCAGACGTTGGTGTGAGGCGTCTGGTGTATCCATGAACAGGCCTGATGAAGTGAGGGGAACACAGGTTAAAGAGATGTGCTCCTTAAATTCCTGATGTGCTCAAAAGGGAAGTGGTGGGAAAATGTTGGGATCAAGTTAGCCTTGACATAAGGTGAACTTGCAAAAAAGGCAAAAAGAGCCAGTAGAAAGGAGAGGAAAGAACTAAAATGGTTCAGCTACTGATTCCTCCTGCTTGTGGCACTGTCTGGCACTTTCAATGATTTGCTGTGGATTGCTATGAAATTCAAGCTGGCAGTAGTCCAGTCAGGTTGCTCTTTGTAGGCACCCTACAGTTTACATGTCAGGGCAATCGGAGCTCCAGCAGAAGGCACTAGATGGATCAAAGAGTGAAAGTAAATCTGTATCCAGGAAACTGTGACCATGTCCCACCTAACTGCCAAACCACAATTTGCCAGACCAACAAGCAACAAAAACTTTAAGAGGATCCCAAAAATGTGCTGCTTAGCACAGTTTCCCAAAATTCAAACCAATCCCTTAAATTTTCAGGCACCAGGTCTGAAAAATCTCTGAAACCACAAGGCAAAGACTAAGCTGACAGTACCTACCAGTAACACTCACAGTACTCCATGTTGCATGATCCACAATTTTACACTGAATTATGACTAAGAGTGAGAGCAACTGAAACTGTATTGAATTCAAGGCCTATAAAAGCTTGTGTTATGAACTGGAAAGGCTAATTTGTCCAGGCAAAATGTTTGTGCATACATTACATGAGCACGGCATGACATTTCCATAGAGACTTACAAGATTTTAAGGCCAGTATAAATACCATCTTTATAAAATTACCAGTTCTGGGTACTGGAGAAAATTTTAAACTACTGCTAGGTTAGAGAAGATTCGGTTCCATCTTTTATTCACTGCTGTCAATACTGAGAAATGGAGAAATATTTAAAAGTAACAGCTTCTTCATGAGTGTTATTAAAGAGTTCAGTCTTTGCTTGTTTTGGGTTGTTTGCTTTCAAATATTAAATGTGAATGGCTTTTGTAATGTTTGTACAACTAGACAAACACACACCACATTTTATTTGGTAGTGGAGTGTCTGGGGGAAACCGGCACAGGGAGAAGGTAAATGCACACAAAGATTGAAAAAGATTGAAGAGGATTATTAAATGGGAGAGGACACACTGAGCAATCATATTTTTCTAAAACATATGTTTAGGTACTGTATTATTTTCAGCATATTTCTTAAACACACAAAGAATGTGGAAATACCTCTGAAAGTTAAGTTGGAAGTGACTACACTTACGTATTAATACTTTAGAAAGACACAACCTTCTGTTTGCTGAGGAGCCGCTCACCACGTAACCTTTAAGTCGATTCTGTTCCTCCTTATCCTCCTTTCCCATGAACCTCAATGCCTCATTTTCTGTGCAGCCTTGGGGATCTCTGCACATGCCCGTTTGGTCGGTGTCTTCTCTGGCCAAAAGGGGGTCGCTGGACGTGCTGTTCGACTTCTCCTTTCTGCATGACAATCAATCACTGGCTAACAAGTGTAGTAACAAAGTGAGCAGAAACCTTTGTTCATTTGTCTAAGCCAACAAAAATGCATTTATTTTTGTTCTTTACATGGATGTTTTTAGAGTCCTTAGTTTGGAGTCTTGCCTGGGACACAAGGATGTCGATCTGAACATGAGATGTTAGAGATGGATACAAGTTTGATGTTATAAGCAGCTTAAGAACCCACTGCAGAGGGCCGTGGAGTTACTTTTCAGGACTAAACCTAATCACCCACTCTGGTTGAATATACACTCACTGGCCACTTTATTAGGTACACCTTTCTAATACTGGGTTGGACCCCCTTTTGCCTTCAGATCTGCCTTAATTCTTCATGGCATAGATTCAACAAAGTGTTGGAAACATTCCTCAGAGATTTTGGTCCATATTGACATGATAGCATCACGCAGTT
>JABJVR010004878.1:0-14183 GCA_025773905.1 Chitala chitala | reverse complement strand
TTATACATTCTCACACAGCACTTCATCATTATTTAATGAGGTATAAAATTTTAAAATTATTACATTCTATTTTCGACATATATATATATATATATATATATATATGCCCATATATCTAATGATCTGAATTATATAGCAAATTCAATTTTGGTTTCATGGGGCTGCTGTCAGTTTTTTTCATTGTTTTTTATCTTTCTAATATCATTGTATGTGCTGTTATTCGTTGTATGCTCTGTAAGGTGACCTTCAGTGTCCTGAAAAGCGTAATCAAATACAATGTATTATTATTATTATTATTAATATTATTGTTGTTGTTATATTATTATCTGATTTAAGATGTTGTATTTAATTGCTCTATCATTTCACTTTTATTAAAAAAGGACCTTAAGGACTACAAAACAAATATTTAAAATACAGTCAATGCACCATATGTACACGTACAGTGTACAGTTTATACTGTATGTTCTTTTTAAAGCCACACTTGCCAGAACACATGCCCATCAGTCCACACATACACCACCTTTGGTTTAGCAGGAGAAATATTTTTGTCTCTTTAAGTACCCTTGTGTTCCCATACCTGGCACCGACTAAGTGACAACGTAGGAAAAAAAACCCATGATTCATGGTTTTTTGTGTGGGTGAAGGTTAGAGGCTCGTTCATGGAAGTGCAGGAGGAGCAGCAACCGTGGCAACTGCATGACCATGAAAGCTCTGCGATTAAATGGCCTCATGTAATCACATTCTCAATGAGTACCCAGAATGCCTTTCTGTCTTAGGTCTTCGGTCTTCATGCAGATATTAATACCAAAATCCCAGAGGCTCTTACCCTAAAAAAAAAAAAAAATCTGCAAGCTAGAAGAGTCAGTCTCCACCTCAAAATGTCAGGTACTTGTCAAGCCACCATAATCACAAAGACTGAATGAATCCCTTAGCCTTTAAGCAATTCCCCACCTGGGACTCCATCAGGCACTTTCAAATAGTCATACACATGCCTGGGTCTTATTAGCACAAATTGTGTTTGGCAGAATGGATTTAGTTTTGTATAGAGAAGACATATTGTGACTCTAGTGCGTCCTGGTTTGTGAGCATGCGGGTGATGTCTTCAGCAGAAGTGGCTGATGGTCTTAATGGAGCACATGCAGAGAAAAGTGGGACCTACGCTCTTCTACTGACCCCGCCTAAACAAATCAGACTTACGTGGCCGAAGCTTCGATAGGAGTCTCCTGTCCTCTCCCCAGATGGATCTCCCTGCAATATGCGATGAGTTAAAAGCCCAGCTCCCCCGATCTTGTGTTAGCCCTGTCCTTCACATGTACGCTCCTGCCAACATGGTGCTCTGCATTCCACCTGTGCCACGGTGATGGCCGATCGAATGCAATCTGCTGCAAGGTCGCGGCATGCCCGTTCCTCTGTAGGTTATCCTGTCACCCCTTTAACATCTGAGTCATCCTGCCAAGGTTTGATTATCACAAAATGATAACTAAGCTCAGTCCTAAAAATGCTGAAATTATTAATGTAAAAATCCTACTGGACTTTAACTGAAAAAAACCATATCGTTCCACTGCAAAAGATGGATTTTTTTCTGATATTTATCACTCCCTTCTCACCTCTCTCTTTCTCTCTCTCTCTCTTTCTATCTCTCTCTCTCTGTCTTTCTCTCATTCAGTCTTCCACTATCTCTCACGTACTGACAAATGTTGTCGTCTAGAAAAACTCCTCCCTGGCACTCCTGAGCACGAAATGCTCCAGTTGACGTATCTGTGTATCATGGCCCTCCTAACCAGAGATGCACAGGCCCAGAGAGACCCGAAGGTCCCCCGAGACAGCGGAGAGCCTGTGACCATGACAGGTCACACAGCAAGGTGGGGGCAGGCTGACAAATTTAGCACAGCCTCAGCAAAACTCACACTGAGTGGCCATGGTGCAGGAACGACGTGACGGAGGGGGGGGGCTTGGTGTAAGCATGTGGAGTGACACCCCCAGTATCCTGGTGCTAATATGAAAATGTGTTAGCAGCTGCCGAGCTTAGCCGCCTAGCAAACATGACCCATTTTCCTGTCACTTTTCTGCCTTACAGTGCGCCACAAAACCCATTACAGACAAAACGCCAAACAGAACCTCAATTTGTGGAACTGTGCAAACGAGGTTTGGTAAACATTTTGGCACCAAACCGTGATCGTCATAAGTAACATAATTGAAGTGGTTTAATAAAATACTTTACTTTTTAGTTGACACTTTATCGTAGTGTATCCTGTCACCAAAGTAAACTAGATTTTTTTATGATGGCGTTTGGGACAACACTTTTATATACCCTATAGTCTTTCTTCCATGTACTGCTCAGGAGATACTGTCCACCGTGTGAATATGATTTCCACCTCAAGGCTCGACATCTACAGATTAACCACCATAGTGAGATATAGATCAAAGCTGCCTTACTTTTATATAATCAATAACTCGATGATTCCTGGACTAACCGTGACCCAGGTGACAGTCTTCCTTACAGTGGTGTAATGGAAAAGACCCACCACCCATTTATGACTATCGCAGGATTAATGCGTACAGGCTGTTTCAAGCAAAGTAGGCATCTAGGCCAAAAAAATTACAATGAATGCTCCATCTACAGTTATTTTCACTGGAAGAGCTGAGGTTAACCACATTTCCGGTGTGTAACTAAATAAACCACAGTACTGTACAGGAATTACGAACGTTCGACCTATTAAAAGACTGAACGTCATACAATGTAATACAAGGATAGGGTAACTCTGCAATTTCAAACTATGGACAAAAGCGGCACCGAGTTACTAACTGGCTTATTCAAAGCTATTAGATGTTTTGTGAGAGGCTCACGACAACCACTAGATGGCTTTTCTGAGACCAACTCCATTTTGCTGTCGCTACATGGGTGTCAGTAAGTACTGTAATGCAGCAAGCTTATGTGTAAATTTGACTTAGCATAAAATAAAATAAATAAATAAAAAAAACAAAAGTATTCTAGAAAATTGAGCATTTGCACAGACTGCAACATTTGTCTTCCATAGCAAAGAAAATGTCAACGGTTCAATAAGGAATAGATCAGGTAAATTTGTGTTATTCGTTATCATCTTCTCCAAAGAACAGCAGGTACAGCAATGCCCATCTGAGTTCTGTGAAAAAAAAATGTCGAGAAAACTACTTCATCAGTTTTGGAGTCACTGAATTCTTTTCTGTTTTCAAACTGCCCTGCATTTTATACAACAGCACACAGAACAGTGTCACAGGGAGGTGTACAACATGCAGCTCCGCAGATCTTTAAACACTGTGCACGGGGAAGGCAAGCGCATCAGTATTCAGCGGCGATGCGCACCGCTGCATCGATGTACACTCGCCTAGTGCGCTGCTGCAGCGCTGCTGTTCGTTGCCAAGGCAATGCAACCCCCCCCCCCTTATGTGCGGCGGGCGAACGTCCCTGTGGCAAGCGAATGCCTCGGAGGCTGAGTCCTTGGACCCGCGGGACCGCGCGTTACCTTGGGGCGCGTGGCAGCGCGAAGCTCTCAGCCCCTTCCAAGGCGCAGGGGCGCGCGCGTTGTCTCGCCGCAGGCTACGTAAACAAGCACGGCTTCACCGGCGTGCGTGCGTGGGCCTCCGCTGCAGCATGCGCACGAGGGAGGACTCCTCGCTGTTCCTCGCCGGATCGTCGGCAACATATTGGAGCCAGACCCACCCAGAAAACTCAGTTTTTTTTCCCCCTCCCCAGATTGTTTGCAAAAATACGCAGATCTAGTTGGTTAATGAAGGTCAAACATTTTTTTTTCAACTTATATTTATTTAATATACTTTTTTTTTTCATTGAAATGTTAAGTGTAGACGCAATCATTTTCTAGCTACTAATTACAAATAAGGACAGACTAATATTTGAAATGAGACCATGAAAGAAAAAAAAAATGGATGGGGTAGCTGGCTGGCTGTTAGGTTTAACTCTAATAGCATGAAGTAGCAGATTCTGGGTGGCTCACTGCGTAGCAATGCTGGCCCACACCAACACCTCCAGTGCTGTGGGTTTGAATCTGGTTTTCAGCACTGTGTGTGTCGAGTCAACATATTTTCCCCATGATTTGGTGTACTTGACAACCTGAATCGCCTTTATGTCTGTGCCCTGCAATGGGTTGGTGTCTTGATCTGCCTGGGTAGGTTCCAGGCCACCTGCAGCCCTGTACAGGATAAACGGTTTCATGTCAAATGGATGTAGCAGGTTCACTTCACTATTTGCATTTAAAGCAAATTGAAGTACATCATTGTGATGCTGGATTATAGTTGATCACAGAGTGTTCCAGAAGAAAATTATAGCAGGACATTTTGTTATTATAATGAAAGCTGATACACTATTTCATAGTATGGTACATGAGCAAATGTTGTACAAATGTATAGGATTCAGTGCAATCATATTAAATAACAATAATCAGCTGCAGATATCAGGTTCATTTTATGAGCCGCTGCAACTGTTTGTGCATCAGGTTTGGCTTTTAAAAATTGTTATTCAAGGTTTAGTTTTAGTGTCTGTCGTGCCTAAAAAACATAAACTTCAGCATTGGTGTGAAATTCAATATCTGTTACCCATGGTTTTACATAGAGTGGAAATTTAAATTAATTTAAATAATAACAGTGGTTATTAAATATAACAGTTGTGACATTTTTTGAATAGTCAAGAAACGGAATGATCTGTTTTAGAGTTCATGATTTATTTACCTTTTATATATATTTATTTATTTAGTTCTGATTGTTATATTGAAGAAATGATGTAAAAGAAGCGGCACAGCGAGAGAGAGAGAGAGAGAGAGAGAGAGAGAGAGAGAGAGAGAGAGAGAGAGAGAGAGAGAGAGAGAGCAGGTGATTAGGGTGTGTATTGCAGCTGAGACTGCAGAAAAGCATCTGAAAATACAAAAAAGTATATTCCTATCCAGTTCCAGTTTGCTTAGAAAAAAATACCTACTGAACCCACATTTGCAACAGAACGAGTTTAAAAAAATATTACTGCAGGGTCTATATCACTATTGCACCCTTATTTGACATAATCACAATTTTCTTGGCTTTGTCTCTCATTAAATTAAATTTATATTATATATTTCACAATCAGTATTAATGTATATAAAAAGTCTACATGTAATCTAAATGTAATATTGGCTCATTTTAATGGAGCATTAGGATACTGGATCTTTTTTTTTTTTGCAAACAGGAAGTACTACGTTTCATTGCTAAGCACATGTTGTAGCAGCAGACTGACCAACTGCTATTTGCATTTTTTTTTCTTTCTCCTCTTCCCATTGCGGCCGTTATATCACATGAGGAAGGACAGACTTCTCTGTGAGGACTGTCATTTCATAACTCCTGACAGGCATGTATTTTTCACACACGTGCAGTACGGTTCAGGTAAAGTATACCTCTTGGTGCTGAGAAAATCTATTCCTAATTTTATTATTCCTAATAAAAATCTTATTTGCACATGTGAAATAGGCCTACATATTTACCATAAACCTGCACATTCAGTGCACAGCAGACACACTCCGTAGGAAGTTTACATAAGGCTAAACCACATCCCGGAGCACAAGGCAGAATTGTAATACCCGTTAATTACTTCATAGACCCTGTGACATGAAGGTAGTGAAGTGGTCCGTTTTTACATGTGCCAAGTTCTGCCCTGGCACGCTTTCATTTCAAACAATTCAAACAACACCGTACTTAACAGCAGTGTACTCCACACAGAGCAAAATGCAGTTTTCAAATCGCAACTACTGGTGCATCAATGCGGTTATTACCCAAGCTGGAAATTGCTTAGCGTCAGCACCTGGTTTGCTTGCACAGTTTGACGTGAACTGACGGATGCTGCTGCCGTAGCGTGTTTGCATTGCTCATACACTAGTAACTGCTTGCCATCGCCGACACCCGGAGAAGTGAATTTTAAGGTAATTCGTAAAGGTAAGTTCGTTTTCATATCCGGCGTCCTATTCTTGATGTAGAAGATGCAGAGGGTAAGAGCCTGGTGTTACTGCTGCAAGAATAACTAAGTTATTAGCGAGGATATTTATTTTGCTGTACAAATTACCAAATTCTGTTATAGCAGCAACAGCAGCACGTTGGTAACAGTAGGATATCACAAGATTCAGTTCAATTTGCAAGTGCGAAAAAAGTGTCAGTTGTGAATTAAATGATAACCACACATTCTAGTCACAACTCATGTTAAACACAAACATGATTAAGCCTTTGTTGTTTCACTTTTAAGCACCAGCACAGTGTAACAGTGAGAAGGTTAGCTAATCGTTCCTTTTAACCTTCCTAAAAATCAGTTAGATCAAATATTCCAACACCTTTATGTCAGTCAAAAGCTGTAGCAGGAAGGGTGGGCAAAGTAACTGTTCTGTAATTTGCATGGCCTCTAAAAGCACACGGCTCATGCCTCAACCGGTATTATGTAGAAACATATTCCTCTCACTAGAGTGAAAACTGCACAAAAGAATCCATGCACTTATAATTTATCTTTTTCTTTTTAAAAGAATCCTGAGCTCTGAAAAAAACAGGCTTAGACTGTAACAAAAATTGTTACAACTGCACCTACAGCAGGCCACAAATCCCTGTTCCGATAAAGGAGTAAGGCTAGCTCTTGACTGCAGTAGAAAATGAAACTGCAATATATCTAGGCGCAAGGCCGTGTCTCCTTTTATATTATTTAACCAATGAAGCATACAATACTTTTTATTCTAAGGAAGATCCAGGCACTGGGGATGTCATACTGCAATCACTCCATTTTTAAGGTAAAAAGAGATATCTGAAGGGACAGTGACACAAACAAATATGATGGGTAACTATAAAACACTCACAATTATTGAGCAGAGGGGACACCACCCAACGACAGCATGCTGACGGCTGTGTGCCCGCAGCTGTTTAGGGTCACCTCTGCTCAGGAGGTACTGCAGGGCAAAGTGCAACAAATTGGGTCGTCTTCACTCACCGGTCAGTGTGTCATGGGCTCCAGGCACAGGCTGACTATCAGTGTGTCATGGGCTCCAGGCACAGGCTGACTGTCAGTGTGTCATAGGCTCCAGGCACAGGCTGACTGTCAGTGTCTTATGGGCTCCAGGCACAGGCTGACTGTCAGTGTGTTATGGGCTCCAGGCACAGGCTGACTATCAGTGTGTCATGGGCTCTTTCTCCAAGAGCTCCCCCACTTCACATAATTGTTAATTAGAATGAACAATTGAATAGTTTTAACAACGATGTTATTCTGGGTAGCATTAATCTCTGTGGCAATAGAAAAATACAACTGTTTTGTAACGGGCAGGTATATGCAATGTCTTTAATGTAGAGCATTGTTTCCCTAAGTACAGGTTGTGACCCATTTTGGGTAGCAGACTTGCTTTGATGGGTCACCAAAGTAATTAATAAACAGAATAGAAAATAGAAATGTTTACCCTAGTGAGTCCCATAACAGGTCCTAATATTTTCATATGGGTTTTAGGATTTAAAAGTTTAAGAACCCCTGACGTAGAGCATTATATAATTGCCCAGCAATCTTAATGACATTTTTGTATACAAATTTAAATATTGTCATGGATGTATCGCTTATCCAGATAATTGTAATGCTATATTATGACTTTTAAATGTTTAGTGTTAGATCCGTGTTCTTAACTTTTAATGTGATTAAGAAGCTATGGTTCTGAGAACGAAACAATTGTCTGCATATTACTTTCACAATTTCGAAGCAGTGTTTTGAAATTTTTAGCTGCGCAATCCACAATACCCCACGTTGTGCTTGCGTAGCGAAGAAGGACCCCTTTGTGGTTTGCTGACGTGATGTGGGATAAATGCAGCTTCCCTATGACCATGGCCCCCACCCACGATCGCGGTCTAGGGCTCGCCTCTCCGGGCTCAAATGTGGAAGTTACAATTTAAATGAATTAGTGATAAAACAGAAACTCGAGAAGGGTAGCTCAGCGGACTTCTGAACGAGAATAGGTAAAATGTAAGCGATGTGATTACAGCGCCCACGTTAAAAATACGATTTAACACATGTACTTAACCGTATTCAACACTGCATTGTTTAGAAATAATAACGAGATAACATTTGCACGTAGGCGATTATTTTGGAAACGTCACGTTTATATTTTTATATGGAATACGAACATGGCATTATCCTTGAGACTTTATTTGCATATCGCTTGTCTAGTAGTAATATGCTTACCTTAATAGGCATTATTGCTAGCTGTCACGAAGTCGTCAGTTAATGTTGGCTGTTCAGTATTTTTACTAAAAACGGTACACATGTCCTCAAACACTGTATGTTAGTACTTCCCAAAAATTAATGCACGTATTTCTAGTTAAAAGAAAACATTGCACAATACATCGGAAGTATTTCAACGCCTCAAATAATTTTCAGTCCGCATAATATGCATTAACAAACACGTGGATGTCAGCACGTTAATACATGAACAGTTATAATGCCAGCTCCCATGTGATTAAAAAATACGGCATGCATTCTGAGCCCCACGAGCCTCATTGCTGTTTCCTAGGTAACAAGCAGACCCTTGCCCTTCCCGGGGCTTCTGACATTCGTTTGGAAGCTACCAATACGCGTCTACCAGTAGGGGCCGCAAGATTAATATACTTCTATAAAGTTTGTTTCTGTACAGTGAACACATCGATTTATACAGAAAGTAATTTTTCAGTCATTTTCTATTTATAACGTAAATACATTTTAATCATTTAATAATGTATGTGGTCATGGAAATAATTATATGTAAACTGTTCCAACCCCTTCCAGTAAGTCTTATTTTTTTACGAGCTGTCAGAAGGTCTTGTTGCTCGCCTAGCACTAGCTCAAAGTAACAGCGGAAGGGAATTAAAGCGGGCGTTTGATTTGCGGAATGTATATTATTTTAAGTCACAGCAACAGTTATTTTTAACAGCACGCCTTAATTTTGTAGTTTTATTTGAGGTGCGGGTCTCTTTTTTAGCTCTTCCGTGGGCCCGTTCCGTTGGTTTCGTCGGGATAGCGATGAGATAAGGTAAACGCTCTGCTTTCGCTACGTTTAGTCGGACACACAAACTAATTAGTCAAGTTACCGACGTTAACGCTACGCGTCCGTGCACTCGGCAGGCCACTCTGTCTTTTGGCATCCATTTCTTTTTAATTTTAGCCCTACTTTTCAGTATCTTTTTCGCAGAACGAGCTCGCCTCGTGACCGTATTTCGTGGACTGTGTTTTAACGTTGTGCGTATATGGCCGCTGCGTGTCCGGGTCTGTCTTAACTAAAGCCTCGGTAAACTGTCAAACAATATTAATCGGCTGCCTGGTCTCTTTTCGTTAATTACACTAACTATATACCACGAAATTAACTGTGTTCCCGGAGGAAATGCTGCTGTTTAGGCGGCTCAGGTGGCCAGGTAGTTGACAGAAGCCACCCTAAACCAACATACTGCAACGTGCAGATAACTGGTCATCTGTGCTTGGTTAGCAGTTATATACCTGTCTGAAATAAACTAGCTGGTTAACAAGCAGTTTACGTGGGGTGAATAACGACTTTTTAATTTTCCTCATGCTTTCTTTATGAAAGGAGCGAATACTGTTGCATCATGCGTTTATACGTATCAGATCTTCCTTGTTATATTCTGCAAAGTGTAACCAAAACCAGTTTAATGACAGTTAACTGATCTTCTGCACCACGGGATTTAGCTAGTTATTTTGCCGACTAGTTGAACAATGACAGACGCCTTCCTGCTAAACCTGGTTGGCAAAGATATCCCGGACGCAATATAATAATTAGTAGTAGTATTAAAATTGCAATCTAGTAGTTTTGACAGTATAATTTTAACTACGGTTATAATAGGAGATGAAGCAATCCTCTCTCTGTTTCTGTGTTACTACTGTCAGCTAATAGATGATTCATATATCACAGTCCGTTGTTAGACAATTACATCCCTATTTAGAAAATATAAGAATATGTCCGTAAAATGTGTTAAATCATGTATGCCGTGTGCTGCTTTCAAGTTAACATTGAATGTTGTAATATGGGGCAATGTTTCAAATCAGATTTCACGTCGGGTACTTAAAAGTCATTTGAGTGTAATAAAATATCGCATTTTTCAAAAATTGTATGAATGATGACAAAGGAAACTAAGATGTAATTTCTCTTGCCTCTCTTGCTAATTTAAGAGGTTGTAGGTGTGTGTAGCTGCACAAGTAATAGAAAATTCAATGAAAAATTGGGTATTTTATGCCTAGAATGTCTGTGACAGTGACTCAGTTAACGCTTTTTCTGCGGTGGACTACATTTGCAGTACAGCTTGTTGAAAGTGTCATTTTATTGCTTGGATGCAATATTAATTTGAACATTTTTAGAAGTGCTGATACTAATATGGAAGAGGGCAGTTACTAAGATGATTTTGTAAATCTCAATAATCTTTAATGCATGTGTGACCTAAATAGAACTATAATTCCATTATCTGATTTTCAGGGGCACCTACTTGATACATATTGGCTTGTGAGACTTCTTTTTTTGTTGTCCTGACAGTTTCTGAAATGCACATAAACTCTCTGCTGTAGCCTTGGAAACTCTGAAAACGGTTGAACAGTTTGAGAATCGAAACATATATTTTTTAGAATTTCATAGCAAGTTTATTATTCAAAGTTACATTGTAGTTGTTTTCTTAAAATGCATTTGCAGATATTCATGTAAAATTTTTGAGTGGAATTTATACCCATATTTTCCATCAAAGACCAATATGTTTGTGGTTCAGATTCACAGTCCAAAACATTGCAGGCTGACGTTCAAATTATAACTGTATAAATGTACTTAGTTACTAATGTCTTTCCTGTTGTGACTCATGAACAATGCCAAGACCTTGCACACAGTTTACAGAATGTTATGATCTGTGTGTGCGTGTATGTGCACGCGCACCGGTTGCGTCAACTTGGAACATTTATGCACAGTTTATGCACGTTATCTGTAATGTTGCCCATTGAGGAAATCATGTAACATCCTGTAATGAGCTATTTTAATGAATATTTACAATTGAAAATCTAAAAATGTCAAAATGTGCAGAATTTTAAAGGTTGGTGATTTCCTAAATTGATTTTTCTTTGTGTTCGATGTCGTATTTCTGGAATGTAAACTATGGCGACTTTTGTTTTTTTGGGAATGGGATTAAAGATCATAATCTTAGAATTTTGTTTGTGGGTCCTGGGGCTTTGTTTTCAGTCTCTCAAAGACAGTGTCTTGTCCCTGCTTTGACAAGAGTCATGTAGATTGTTAGATATGTTTGATGTGAAACAGGATGAAAATGCAATTGCATACCATTTGTTTTCTGTAGGGACACAGTAAAATTTTGTCTGCAGTCTTATGCATTCTTCGTAGTTTAACTGTTGCCTTGTGCTGGTAAGAGCAGCATTATTAGTAGGGTTGAAATGCAGTCATTGTTCTAGCTTCTGTGTAGTATTGTAGATCACTTCTGACTTGGCTGTGTTGCAACACTATTAACAAATTAGTTTTTTTTTTTTCCTTTTCAAAATGGTTTTGCATGTTTATTAGAGAAGGTTGTCACCAGAATTTTAAATTATATACATATTACCTTTACAATATTTTTCTACTATTCAGACCTTTGGATGTTAATTAAAATGTTTGGATTGGATATTGTTCTTAGTACTACCTTTCCAGAGGCTTTAAGATAAGATAAATTTTTGTTTTTAGGAATAAAATGAAACCACCAGTCTTGTGATAGTAGGTAGTATACATAGAACATATGTTAATAGGTCACTGATTTTCAGCAATTAAAACAGAATGGCTCTGGCAGCGTTTTTCACACTGAAAGGTGTGTCATGCAACTGAAGTTAGGAAGTAGAATAAGCTTGTAAGTATTATAATATTGGAATTTGTATTCTGTGCATTGTGCTGTAGATATTATGGGTAATATGTTGTACAGGATTTTTCTAGAAGTAATGTCTATCGTATATTGGTCAGATTACCATGATTTGGCATTGGGGAAAATGTAGTGTAGCATTTTCCTGTTGGACCACTGACAGTTTTGATGATTCCCCATTTAAATGTATTGTGTTGCTGTTGCAACATAAAGGTGTCTTGCCCCTTTATGTAAAGTGACAATCTAAATTCCTCGACGACTGTATTTTATTGTGAAACATTCAGAAACATAACGTGTAATGTTTAAAGTGTGAGGCATTTATGTCCTGTCAGTTCTTGTAAAATATGTCATCTTTATTTTTAGTCAAACAAAAATATCTTTGATCCATCACATATGAGGGAGATGGAAAGGATCTCACACACCAGCAAAGGAAGATGCAAGCATTGTTTACTGTAGCTTCAAAGCGTCAGAATAGGATCATTTCTTGCAGCTTGGTTTGTATGTTACTTTTGAAAGTCTTAAAACAGACACCAATTTCCTTTCTAATGCTCTCTAAAGCTGGTATTGTGCAGAAGTGACCCTAGATGTGGTTCTGATGGTTTTAGGAGTGGTGGCCAGTGTCTACAGGCACTGGTTACAGGCTCATATTGTCGGATCTGTCGCCCTCATACAGTTTGCTAAGGACCTTTACAGTAGCCTTTGTGTCATAGACTATACACTATAGAGCCTTAACTTTTTTTTGCCAAGTTGGTCAGCACATTCTAGACTTGTAAAAAAATAAACACATTAATCTAGAGAGGTGGAAAGATTTACAGTAACTGAAGCACTGGACAGTGCAAGGTAGAATGACATTGGAATTTGGCTGTAAATTGTTTTAGCTTTGCAGTCAAATGCTTGTGAAATATTACATTGCTGTCAGCTTGCCTTGGATGCAAGCGTGGAATCATATGAAATCATGTTAGAATAGCTAATAAATTGAGTTAGAATGCAAAATAATACAGTCATGTGCTATGTCCTATGCCACACTGTTTGCTGTACTGGAGGAAATTCAATCATGTGGACTGTTGAAGAAAATCATCTGATTATAGTAATTGTTTAGCACTATACCTCTAATTTCACATTTTCATGTTTCTAAAACAAGGTAAAAAAACACAAGACCTATACGTTGCTCTGTCTGAAATTACATTCGAATTTGAAATACATTAGAAAATGAATGAAAAAGTTTGATTTAAAGTGAAATTAAAGAGTTAAAAAAAAAAAAAAACAAATGTTTACATTTGGTAGGTTGTGTCCAATAAAGTAATTCAACTTTTTTTCTCCTTTTAAAGGAATAATAACAATTGCTTCTGTTTAGCTTCAGTTGAAAATAAGGAAATGCCTTTAAGATTAGCACTTATGGGTCTGTCATTGGAAGCCCTGATGTCATCCCACCAGTCAGCGCATTGCAGCCAGTTTAAGAGCTGCAGATTTGCCGTCTGAGCCCCTATTGGCTGATGCCAACAGGGCGGGCCTTGCAGAAAGCTGGCGGCAGGAAAGGGATGGAAAGGTTAGGGGGAGGAGGAATGGGGGTGGTTGGAAATGTTTGAGCCTGAGAGTTCAGCAGACTCTCTCGCTCTGTCTCTTTCTCTCTCTCCCTCTCTCTCCCTTTCTCTCTCTCTCCCTCTGTCCTGTGCTGTTGCTGAAGGAAACCCCCCCCTTCTCCCTGCCCATCTAAGCATGGGCCTTGAGCAGACAGCAGCGAACAAGGAATGACAACTGCTCACATGGTCGTTATCTTTAGATAGTACGTAGACGAGGGGCTTGATCGCTGCGGCAGAAGCTTCTGTGCCACAGTTAAGGAGAGGCTCAGACAAGCTGCGGGACTGAGCCAAGTGAGGTGGGAGAACTGTTTGGGTTTTTTTTTTTTTTTTTCCCCCCCTGTCCTGGTTAAAGAGGGAGTTTGCTGCAGTGTGGTACGTACCATGTGGGGTGGAGGGGAGCATGCCAATGCTGTGGATCCACAAGCCGCCGCTGCGTCTCTGAGCTGCTGCATTTCCCCCTGCATTTGCAGCGCAGACCAGCCAACACGTCCTTCTCTTGTGCTGTGAAAACTAGCTGTGAAGGCAGTTTACCTTTCTTGACCTTTAGGAAAGGAAAAGGTGCGTTAATGTCTGGCCTGTGAGACAGTTTCTGTCGAGCTTGGTGGCTCGTTTCCTCTGCATCCCGTAGAGAACTGTCTCTGTTAAAGCTACATATGGTTTACATCTTTCATTTCAATAAGTGTTTGCCTGTGATTGTGTATGCTTGTGTCTGTTACCTAG
>JABJVR010004877.1:0-14188 GCA_025773905.1 Chitala chitala | reverse complement strand
GTTGTACTGGAAATTGTCATCCTGTCTCTTTTTGTTTTTTATGGGTAGGAAGACCATGTTTGGTATGTCAGAGACGTAAGGAGAACTGCTGATGGTGACTCGTGTAGGGTCACATTTCTGCTCATGTCTACACAGCAGGTCTGTGGTCACAAAAGGGAAGCCAAAGTGATCACTGTGCATGTCCACCTGTGCTACTGATACAAAATACCCTTGCTCAGCACAGTAAACAATGCAATACAGCTTGCCGACACTGTCTCGCTTGAAAATACTAATAACACGAATTTCTCCATTCAGTCTGTGATCTTTGTAGGCAGAAAACATGAAATGAGTTGTGTCCTTGATTGGTATTATTTTTTCCACATTTAGCTTTTTTGGATACACAATCTGGAAAAACTGATTTCTTGACTGAAAGTTGTCACTGTAGCACAGAAATAAAAACACTGCAACAGCAAAACCTGTCAAAAAGAGGAACATCCATTTCGGTGAGAATTTGCTGTTTTTCATGCTGAGCCAGCCAGAGTTTCGCAATCTGAAATAAACAGAAAGGAGAATTACAAACTGCTAATTATTTTGTTGAGTGCTTCATGCTATGCTAACACTGTGCTTGACCAGTTATCGGCATTGATAGTCTCCAAACAGGTTTGAGATGCAGACCGTGAAGTTGTACTGGAAATTGTCATCCTGTCTCTTTTTGTTTTTTATGGGTAGGAAGACCATGTTTGGTATGTCAGAGACGTTAGGAGAACTGCTGATGGTGACTCGTGTAGGGTCACATTTCTGCTCATGTCCACACAGCAGGTCTGTGGTCACAAAAGGGAAGCCAAAGTGATCACTGTGCATGTCCACCTGTGCTACTGATACAAAATACCCTTGCTCAGCACAGTAAACAATGCAGTACAGTGGGCCAAGGTTATGTCTGTTAATTATGCTAACGATGCGTACTGCTCCATCTACCCTGTGATCTTTATAGGCAGAAACCATCAGATGTTTGGTGTCTTTAACTGGCGTTAGATGTTGTTCCATTTGGTCATGTGGGTACGCAGCCCCAGCATGGATCATGCTTACAGTATTTGTGTTAATGTACATTTTCACACCTGTTATTGTTAGGCAAACAATTGTGAAAACTGTTAGTGCCAAGAATATTGATTTCTTTGAACACAGTTTCTCCATTTGGGTGAATATTTGGCTTCAGCAATCTACAAGTCGAAGAAAAACGTGGAAAATTAGGAACCCATGATGTCCACTGACGCAATTATCTACCAGCTTTCAAATTGTCACAGCTTAACTATGTGTGAAACCCCACAAAAACAATTACATTTCAAGAAATTTCCCTGTAAAAAAAAAAAAATCCCTGTAAGATGTTAAATAATCACTTAAACACACACACAAACAAATTGCACTTTGGCTTTTTTTTTTTGAAAACTTACAAAAATAATCTCTTCAAAACAATATACTAAAACATTTAAGAAACAATAATGCGATGTTCTCACCATAGCATGTAGAACTGAGTGAGCTCAGCAGTAACGTTCTCAAACTCTTGGGTTTACCGGTAAATTGTGCATTTCGGCCATCAGCCAAAATCCTAGAAACAGAGAAATTTTAAAGAAAGTAATATACATAACATTTTAATCAGTCAATTTTCATGAAATGTCTTAAACAGTAATTAATCAATGATTAACGTAATAGTGTCATAGTTCTGTGCTTGCGTTTGCATGACATTTGGTTAAAATAAGACAGCTGTGAACATCAGTGCTGCCCTGTAACGTACTCATGATGTAATTTTGGCTTTTAGTAAGAAACTCTGTCCACCGCTCTGACCCCTCTTATCGAAGCTGGATGGATACCAGGAAAAATTTTACGATGCTGAAAAATTTAAAACAAAATTAATGTGAATTCAATAAATATTTCTGCACCATTTCTAGGTCACTAATCAAACCTACACACTTGTTTTACACTGGCCCTCTTTGTCGAAAAGGACTTATTTTCCTCTTAATATTTTCTCTTCCACCGAAGGTGTTCAGAAGACGCTTGGTTTGATCTTATATACATTTTTTTGTATCTAAAAGGTACAATTTCGAGAGCGTAAAGTGAAAAATCCGAAAGTCATCTGCAAGAACAGCAAAGCCACAAAAGCAGAATATTTTCTAAAGCCATTTCATGTTTGCATCACCAATTTTACAATGAACTGCTGTTTCAAGGAAACAGGATATCCGGTCTCACAAACAGCTTAAAATGTAAACTGGGATATTCTGCTCTTTTCACAATGTAGGGTTTTCTGGACAATGATGAGAACAACTAACCTAAGCAATGAAAATCAAAGAACCATAGAATTATTATAATAAAATATTGTAATGGTTCAAAGGAGCAAGCAGGTTTTGAACCAGGATCATCAGTACCTAAACTAGACATCATTTCACATATAAAAACATTACAGACCAGAGGCAAGAAATAATAAAGATGATTAGGACTTATCACTTTTACTATACGTTAAAAGCTTGTAAGAGAGTTTTCGGTGCGCCGCCCCAGTAAATCACACCATTAGGTCTATGCTAGACAGCACTAGGAGAAATGAACAGACATTAACAAGGTATTTATGTACTTATTTTTATCAGCGCTGGTGAAACACAGCTGAGAAATAAGACAAAGGTTACAATAAAAAAAATAGTTAAACTACTTAAGATATGGGTTGATCATGGTTGTGGATGCTGCTGATACAAACCCACTATGTGGTGTGCACAGAGAAGAAAGCCAGAAAACGAGGGTATGAATCCTCCTAAACCTTCCTTAATGTTCGGTATAGTAAAATGTCACATGGCAAGCATGCAGTATGGTAACTCATGAGCAGCAGGTGTTTTCCTACTTAAGGAAAGTGGGACACTACAATAAGTGCAACTCATGCTTCTGCAATTCAAGAGATTTTGTGTGGATTGTAATTCCAACATTGACTTCAAAGTAATCAGAAATATTCATTCATCCAAAGAAATGTCAAGTCAGATTTAATGTTGATCATAACTGCACGTTTTATGATAATGATACTGAATCTACAGAACTGATCTACTGTATGCAATATTCTGCAAGACTGGATTTAAACTAATTCTGATGCTGATGCCCCTTCTTACAAACAGCTTCACAGTTGGATTCAAAATTTAGGCCACAGTCAATGATTGTTCCCAGGTATTTATACGAACCGACCTGCTCCTCAGCCTGGCCTTTAATTGAAATGGCATCATGACTGATCACTTTTTCTAAAATCAACGATCATGTCTTTGGTTTTAGAAACATTGAGCTGCAGACAGGACTCATCACACCATTTAACAAAATCGTTCACAATCGGCCCTTGGCCAATTGTCCCATCCTGTAGCAGGCTTACAATAACAGAGTCATCTGCATATTTTAGAATGAATCTGCCCACAGATTTTATGAGGCCCAGGGCTTTGGTTCACTTTAATTTAACGGAAGGCTCTTTCTACTTTGTGTTGTTCAATGTTAAAATGCTGCATGACTGCGAGCTGATCTTTCAGTTTCTGAATTTCTGTGTCAAAATCCTTAGTGTTAAAACGGTTATAAAAACAGTTAATAGCACTTAGAATTAGAACCCTCTATAAAAACAGGGCTGTTATTATTTTTGCCCTGGAGGCCTACAATAGTGTCCATGGTCGGCCATGCAGAGCCAAGCTTATTTGCTGCCATGTACTCCTCCAGTTTGTCTTTATATGCCTTTTTTGCCTTCAAGATCTCAGTTCTAAGCTCTTTGGAGGCTGCCTTCTGGGCTATAAGGCCTCCCTGCTCAAAAGCCAGCTTCCTTTTGTCCAAAGCACATTAACTGGTCTGGTGACCCATGGTTTGTTGTTAGGATGCACTGTAACCATTTTTCCCGGGATGATACAGCATTTGAACAGCACACATCTGTTAGCTCATCAAAGCTACTACAGATACTGCTAAAAACATCCCAGTCTGGGAATATGTGGACCAGCAGGGGAGGAAGTAGAACACCTTACGTTACTGCTGTACGTCCCTGCTGGTGTTAATTACAGCGTTTGGACAAATGTTTCTACCCTGCCAGCATAAGAGCCACACGTCTGAAAAGTAAGAGTAAAGCCCTGACCGTAAACTGTGTTCATATGAAGCCAAGGATTAGGGAGGAAAATAAATTCCAGACAGGCAAGTGTTCATTTATTATAATTCAAACATAACAGAATTGAAAAAACATTAAACACATTATCAATATAGACCATTGACTCCAAAGGTGGCAAGAAAGAAGCAACAAGAGGGAAACACTGCACCTGACGTGCAGGAAAAAGACTAATCGAAACTCATTACATCACATCCCAGTCCAATGTACAAAAGTTTAATTAATTCCTAAATGTCTTGCCTTCTAAGACAAACACAGCAAGCAGACAGGGCAAAGGAACGCATGTGAATACTGGAGCATATTCCTGTTATGTAGCTGTATTCACATGCTAAAAAAAAAACATGGAAGTCTGAAGCGATCCAGGAAACCGAAAAACACAATATAAAAGCCATCTTTTAATGCTTAAGAGGTGACATAAAGTGTAGCACATGGTCATTTTACACAAATATGAGTTAAACACTGAAAAATGTGAGGCAAATAGCGTAACAGTTCTGCTTATGTTTCACAGGAAAAAAGTATGTTGTGTAAGGTTCCGTTCACTGCCTGAAAAACATGGCTCTTCCGCACTCTGAGCCGGCTCTTAGTCACTCGTTCAGTGATAGAACTTCATGGAAAAGGTAATAGTGAAATTGTAATACATATTTATTGTTGTCCTGCAGTACTTTGATGACCTTTGTAAATGTGCATACTGGTTGATTGTGTAGATAAATATTAAAGCCCCTTCCTTATGATAAAAAGGGGTGTCTGGGATGTGTTGGCGAGGGGGGCAGATATTGTTTCAAAGTCACAGTATTCAGCCTTTCTTTAACTTCAGACAGGCAGAAAAGGCAGGGCTGCCAACTCTCCGGCACTGAGCGTGAGACACGCATTCGCCTGTCTTCACGCTCTCCCGCCATGCTTCTGATTTCTCATGCAAACAACCACCTTTACTTAATGTTTTCAAGATATTGAAAGATGGATGGATACAAACTTCTTATCACTAAACACAGCCAAAACTGAAATCTTGTTGTTTGGGGGTAATGATCCTGCTAGCAGTGCTTTCAGTTCAGCCCTCAGTGCTGTTGACCTCTCTGTTTTTCCATTAGCAACTCGGTATGTTATTTAGATGTTGTTTTAGACTCAAACCTCTGCTTTGATTGTCATGCCAATACGGTTTCACAGGTGCTTCCTGAATCTCAGAAACTTTGGTAAGCTGCGCTGTTTTCTTACTACAACACATACCGAAACGATTGTGCACGCTTTTGTTTGCAATCATTTAGATCACTGCAATGCTTTAATCTCTGGAAATACTAACTGGACACTAAACACTTTGCAGCACATCCAATACAGCTGTTAGAATTATCACTAGAAGCTGACCATAGTAGGACTATATAAGTGCAATTATCATCACACCACTGGCTTCCTGTTAGGCACAGGACCGATTTCAAAATTCCCTTGTTATAAGGCACTGAAAGGCAAGGCACCAGGATATCTGTCAGAGCTGATTAACACTTATACTCCAAATTGTTCCCTATGATCCCAGAATGCAGGCCTTCTTACTCTTACAAGCATACATAAAAGTACTGGTGCTAGAGCTTTTAGTTACAGAGCCCCTAGTTTGTGGAATAGTCTGCCTGGTTACGTAGAGGATCCCAAATTGTTCTATCTTTAAATGTCAACCAACAACCTACTTCTTTGATTTAGCTTTTCCACAAGTATTCATAGCCTACGGTAATTAGTGCTGCTGGTGCAGCTTGTACATGACTGATACCCAGAGTACCCACCCTCTGTAGATGGGGCTTTCAGCCAAGAAACACCTCCTCCGATGCTTTCTGGCTCTAACATCATTCATCCTCCTGTTGTTAATTCTGTATTATCTCTAATTTCTCTCTGTGAAGTCCTTTGAGACAACTTGTTGGTAAACTTGTGCAATAGAAAAATAAATGTAAACCATCCACATTGAGCACGGGTTTCTCATCTAGTACCATCAACACAACCAGAATTAAACATGTCCGCAAGATCCATTACACCATCACGCACACAAGCACTGTGATTTCATTACATATTAACCTACATACCTAAATATTAACACCAACAGTCCTAACTATGCATACTGCGCGTTTTCTTGGGCACATAAGGGCAAATGTTGCCAGTTTTCAGGACTTATTATTAATTATTGCCAGTTCAAAACAAAAAAGTAATCAAAAATAATCAAACGTATTAAGTTACATTACTTTAAGTAAATAAAATACGTTTTGTTTACATTAAAAAACATTACATCTTTAACAGAGTAAGTAATAATTTATAACCTTCTACATTTCAAAAGAGACCTTTCCAACAGCCAAAAATGTAATCTAAATCCACGATGGTTGTTTGTAGATTTGGTAATTTAGCAGTAAAGCGTGGGAATCCCCATTATGTACGACGTTTCCTGTTAAATAATTCACCACTGTATGTAAAATGAACGTCTGTCGTATTAATTTCACAGTAATTATATCAAAACCCTGATTAGATTCAGGACAAAAATACAGATCCTTTGGCAATATTTCTAATTTCTGTGTTATTCACATTTCAAACTGCCAGCAAAAAATTATGACTAAGTAAATATTACATACACACGGTCAAAAATGAGAAAATTACGCAATAAGAGCTGGTAGTAGCGCTACAGACCTCGTGAACTGATGTGGCTCCTCAACACTTTTCTCTCCGTGTCATTTTACAGGACATCTATGTGCAGGTTACTGAAGCTGAACACTTCCTTGACACGCCTTACGGAGGATTATAGACCGGACCGTTTTACTGAGACGCCCCTGCCTGTCATGACGCCCGTGTCCTCTAGATGTCGCCCTTTCCCTTGTTTCTTTTTGTTGAGCAATTGTCATTACGTCGTTAGTACTTTCCAGCATAGTGAAGTCTTGTTGATCCTGCTACCCTGAATGTCGTGATAGGTCTTTACCATATGATTTGCCAAAATATTCCATATAATAATAATAATAATAATAGCAATAATAACAATACATATGTGGTCTTCCTGCTGATGATGCTTTCGTCGTTGACGCCTCGCCGGCGTCTGCATTTATCACAGATTCGGTCCGAGGGTCGTGCCGGGATTCCTGCAGAGGCTTCCACAGTGAATGTGGGTGTGAGCCCAAAGGAGACTGTGCCACTGCCAAACTTATTTTTAAAAGAGTTACGCGAAGAAAACAACCTTATATTATCTAGTCAAGTGCTTTTGTGTGATGGCAGCTGCTCGTGTAAGTGAAGCCTGGCACACAACATCGTGGGCTGACCATTGCACTGGTGCCCACGCTACTTTGAGATCAATGGGAATTCTGTATGATGCATCTATGTCTGAATGAACCTTTTCTTGTGATCCTTTTCTTGTGATCCTTGTAGTAGACAGTCTTCCTCAGATGATGCATGAAGTTAATGACGGTCACAAGGATGGCGGTCGTTGGTAACCCGGGCCTCGACTGATCCAGCACAGAAAACTTGTTTGTGAGCCGCATGTTTGATCTGGCGCAGGTTTGATGCTCGATGCCCTTCCTGACACAACCCTCCCCATTAATCTGGGCTTTGGACCGGCACCTTAGTGGCTGAGTTCCACCTTAGTGGCTCGGTTATTACTCCACTTTATTTAATTGTGTTAAAAGTGATTCCTATGAAGTGGGGAATATTGTGAATAATGATGTAATAGGAGTTACTACTAATGAAGTCTACTGAGCACGTATGCAGTCACCTGCAAAAAAACTGGTGGTACAGCAGAACACCTGAAGTTTGCAGCACTGTTGGCCATTTGTTTTACTAGCTTTATAACTCATGGGATGTTGCCTGATTTAATGTCTGTTACTCCTGTGTCTATTATTAGAGTAAAGCTGGGAATGTTGGGAATCTAGATACAGATGGTCCCTGAGTTACGATAGTTTGTCTTACAATTTTTCGATCTTACTCTGACAATAGTGATATGACAAAATTGTAAAAATATTTTAAGTTTCATGCAGCAGGGAAACATAGCAGCGTATGCGGTACGATACGTTGGGACGCTGCCGGGATGTACGCATCTCCCGCCTTGTCAGGTGCCTCACTCTCGCCAGCGATCGACACAGTTCAGTTGTCTCGGTGTTGGAGCATGTATTTTTTTTTGAGAGCGCGTATTTATTTAGTCTCGACTTACAATATTTTTAAGTTACGATGGGGTCATCGGAATACATCTCCGTGGTAAATTGGGGACTACCTGTAATTATAGTCCTAACTAGTGTGATATGTAAATTCCTGATAGTCCTAACTAGTGTGATATGTAAATTCCTGGGGAGGATTTTACTAGACCGTTTAAGTCATTATATTGGAACCACAGACAACCAGTTTGGCTTTAAAGGCCAAACATAGTACTGCTTTCTGTGTTTATGCTTTGAAAGAAGATACTTGAGTGTATCAAAGACTAAACTCTTCTGTGATAATTGCATTTATTGATGCCTCAAGTTGAAATGAAAAACTAAAAAAAACTGAGTCAAAGCGGTGTGCCTAACAGCATCATCAGAATCCTGCTATATTGGTATACTAACCAACATATGCCGGTTAAATGGGGCTTTGGAGGTTCTGCTCCCTCTGCTTTTCACCCATTTATAAATTTACATTGTATACTGTGATTTATTCCTGAAGAGCATTATTGTATAATTAAACCCATAGAGTACCCCCTCCATTTGGGTCTTTGTTATTTTCTCTCCTGAGATGGGTGGCATCGGGTCCCTGGGAAGAGGCAGGTGTCTTTCATTAACCTAGTAGGATGCAGTCATCCCCCGTCACTGGTTGGTAATAACCACACCCCAAAAGGTGTATTCAGTCACAGCCTCCCTTAAAGAAAGGATGATAAATCATAGAGTGGTGACTGCCTTAGAAGGGGGTGGGGGGCAGCAAAGGTGTAAGTCATAATTACAATTGGGGTGTAATGATTACTGGTATAGCAGTGAAGGGTTCAGTGTGAAATAGTTCTTTACTTAGTGATAATGAAGTGTATACTTTTCAGAAGTCTGGCTCTAGTTCCTTAGTGACAGGGCAACTTCATCATGTTTGCTTACTGAATGGGATGTATTTCACTTAATTTTTCACAGAAGGACAACTTTTATAGCTTCTGACCAAGAAGGAAACTTAGGGAAACAGTCTACAAGGTAGAGCTGCTCTGGGGTCTGAGTGTGCAGCATTTGGGACTTTACCCCAGGCTTGGAAGCAACAGATCCATTAACAGAATGGGCAAAGTCACGAACTAACTACACGTGCAAGCAGCACCTTTCAAACATCAGTGTTTACACCATTTATACTGTTAGGCTTTCATAGACAATTTTCATTATGTTATTTGTTACAGCATCACATGCGTCAGTTTTTTTTTTCATGTCAGTTCTGTGGATGGAGTAACACATCGTCTTATTTGACCATACTCCTTCATACTATCGTTCAGCAATATGATAATTGAAAATCAGTAATATTTGCCTTTAATACTTCCCATGTTTTACAGGCCTGTACTTTCCACTGTTCCCACACTTTTTTTTCTTTCTTAACTGCATTTTCTCTTTTCGAGCTCAAAAGTGTTCAGAACAAGGCCCCTCTGACGTGTCTGACTGTGACCCTGTAGCTGACCTAATGCCTTTTCCTTACTTGGTATTCTGTTACTCAAACCTTGGCCTTTCGTGTTATTGTCATGCCCTGCCCTGTCATGCCTCCTCATGTCCTCTAGGTGTAGCCCTTCCTTGTGTTTCCTGTCACTGAGTCATTGTAATTGTGTCATTAGTGCCTAATATGTGTGTCTCAATTTGTTGGTTTCTGTTTAAATTCCCTTCGTGTGATAATCCCGTGCCAGTTACTGTTGTCTGTAGTGTTCTTGAGTGTTGTAACCTTGTAGAGTGAAGTGTTGAATGTAGAAGATTTGTTAGCCTCGTTTAGCCCAAGCCTCATTTATGTCTGGTAACCCATTTGTACTTTGCTTTGCTTTGTTCCTGAATAAATCTCGCTCTCTGCACTTGGACCTTGCCTACTTTGCCTCATTTTGCAAAAGTTAGTTGTTTGTTTCGCCGAGGCGCTGGCTCTTGTATTCTTGAATTTCCTTTTGAAAACTTACAGACTGTTCATTTGTGCCTTAGTCTTCAAATTTCTACGTTGAGATGCCTACATTCTCTTTCTGTATTCTCTGCTGCATGCATCCTGTAAAGCCAACACACCCGTGAATTGTGTGTTGCCGCCGAACGTCGAAGCTCTTACCGTGGTGGACCTCAGACGAATGATGGATGAGACTTTACTGATGATGATGATGATGAGTGATTTATTAGCTGAATATAACCATAAAAAGTAGGGATGTCCCGATACCAGTATCGGGTATCGGGTCTGATGTCAGCGAAAATATCAGCGGTATTTTAAGATAAGTGAGAATGACAAAAGTAAAGCTGACTGTAAACTTTGCTCTGCTAAATTGTCAAGAGGGGGAGTGAAAAACAGATCTTTTAACACGAGCAATTTGATAAAACATCTGAAGAATCAACATACTGCACAGTACAACGAGTTTGCTAATGCTAGCTGTAGCAGTGGGCGATAGCAGCAACCAACACTGTATCAAACTCTGGAGAAGCGAGAGAAAATGTCCAGAGACAGAGAAACCCACGAGCAGATCAAATAGCAGAAGCGCTGAGCCAGTACAGTGAACCATGAATTGCAAGTAATGTAGTTTATGATGCTTTGCAAGATGAGCATATTCGTGTCATATCAGACTTCAAATTAAATTAGGGAGGTGTGCAAAATGTGAGAAACAATACAACATTTTGTATTAAAGCACCACCCGAATAATGCTGTAGCAGCGCGGACGACGAATCTGTTTAACGACAAAACAATCAATGTCACATTTCTGCGAAATCCTCAAACGGAGGCAAAAGCGAGTGTCAGTGGATGGGTTCGTGTTAAATACCAACGAAAGGAATTAAGACATTACTGCGAGTCAAAAGATGACTGCGAATGCAAAAAGCGTAAATTAAGTGAAATCAGTAGTTATTGAAAGTTGTTCAAGAGAAAGAACTTCCGAGACTCCAGATGTTTTCATGGAAGGAGATCAGTGGAGCCATTTCACAAAAATGTTGAGGCGGGGGGGCAAAGATGTCCGGCTAGGGGGTCTGGGGCAGAGCTCCGGCGGCAAAAAAATTTCACGCATTTTTAACGCAAATTTTACCGGTTTTGATAAAAAAAAAAACTTGGTGTTCTTGGTGATTGTTACTTGGTTCTATAACGACTAACAGTTTAACAGTTACAGGACCACATGCTTCTATAATGACCTTGGGAACTACTGTAGTACTTACACTGCACTATCACGTCTTAGTGGGACTGACATGTGCACAATTAGCGCGTTTCAATGTAAATGCGCCTTATAGGAGTAAGTAGCAACGAGATACTGAACTACAGTTTCAAATATTAACACATGCACAAGTTACTGTTGGATTTAAGCATTGCACCGTGTACCTCCGAATTTCTGCAGCATCATCAGTCAGTTCTGGCATCCTGTCATTTACTGTGTCGGGACATCGCCACTGACGTAAATATGCAAAGTCATCAACTAAAGTCTCAACATCAAAAGACTTGACAAGATCCTGTTCAGTTGCCATCAACATTAAATGTGACACTCTGTCATCTCCAATTGATGCACAAAGGTAAATTTTGACACGTTTCAGGGTAGAGAAGAAGCGTTCGTTTCCTGCCGTGGTAACCAGCAATGTCACAGCAATTGACAGAACTTTAATCAACTTGGTATAGGCAGCAGGCATTACCTGCAGTTCACTGAGCACCATCATCATGACATCAGAATGATCAAATACTAGCATTCTGGAGCTGAGGTGAGCTCTGGCCACAGTAACCTGACTTTTCAAAACAGTTTCATCAACCAGTCCTTCGTAGTGGTCAGCAAAAGCTTTAATCTTCTGATCATCCATGAAGTTTGGAGATTCTGAATCAAATGCCTCCAATAATGTAAGAAGTGGCATGTTGTCGGTGAAACTTTTGTTGAATTAGGCCAAAAATCTGTCCACGACGCTGAAGAACAGTCGCTTCATGGCTTCAGTTGTGCAGATGGCATCAGAGTAGTTACTTTCTCATTGTCCAAGAGTTGTTGTAGTGAAGTAGTCCAGCAGGCATTTAGAAGTTGTTCGAATACGAGTAGATGCAGCACTAATGCATCTGAAGGCTATTATGTCTGTCTGTTCCTCACTCGTACAGAAGCGTTCCACAAATTTTTTGGCTGCATCAGCTATCTTTACATATTCAGTATCTGATTGCAGATTCTGTAATTCAGACTGGGTTGCCACAATCAGTCTTGCTGCTTTTAAAATTATCATACCGCTGCCCTGTAACTGCTCAGACAATGACGTCGTTTTACGTAGAATTGTCTCCAGGATATGAAGGAGATGAATGAATGAAGTTGACTGCATCTTGGTTTTCAGTCCAGCAGCTTCACTTGACCCATCAGTCTTTAGGATGATCAGGACATCAAGAGTTGACAATATCACTTCGTAGCGCAGTATAATCTTGTTGATGGATCTGTACTAGTATAGCCATCTGGTAGGTGCTGTTCTTCCAGCTGGAGTACTGGCTGCTTCAATTGTTTCTGCGCTTGGACAAATATCTCATGCCTGGTGTTGCTGTTTGCGTTGAATGTATGGATAGTCTAGACAACATTGAAAAATTCAGATACATCTGGAATGCCCCTGATGGCGTCAACAAGAACTAGATTAAGCCAGGCAGCACAGCTTCTCATAAATAAAAGTGGCAAGGGACTCGGTATCCAAAGTGCGCATATGGTATGCACCAATAGCACGCTCCTTGACAATGCCTCTGTGGGCATATCGAAGTAGCAGTGCAATCTGTTCTATCTTGGCAATGTCCTTGGTTTCATCAGTGAGAATGGCAAAAAATTTTGACTCCCTGACTTCCCCAATAATTGTCTTTTCGATATACTCACCAAATACACGAATGAGGTCATTCTGATATTTATGTGATGCATAGTGCCCGTAGCGACGACTCATTTTTTCCTTCAGTTTGGAGTCTGTTTCGCAGAAACTGTGCAACAATTCGATGAAATTGCCTTTATTCATTGAATCAACTGTTTCATCATACCCTTGGAATGCCAGTCCTTGTCATCCCAGAAAGCTAGTTGCTCTCAACACCATTTCACATGCATCCAGTTTTCTTCAATTTCGACTTCTCTTTCGCTTCTTAATTTAGAAGCAATTGATGTCTGCTCTCCTGATGCCACAGCACGAAATCCTCGCCATGCAGCTTCTGCATTGGTATGCCGTTCACTTGATGCATGCTGCATCAAGAGAGCCGTCATGTCTCTCCATTTTCTAAACCCCTTGTCAATGAAAGTTCTTTGTCATGGTTGTTCACCTTTATGATAATGACTACTGGCAAAATGGCAACAAGAAAAACAGTACACTGCGTCTTCTGCTATGGAGTATTCCACCCAGTTATATTTGGTGTAGGCAGATGAAGCAAATTTTCTGTCACCATGCAATGGGAAGTTGTCGAGATGTGGCTGCTGAGGACCATCTGCTACGGCTTGGCTTAAGTCTACAGCACCAGGAAGTTTGTTTTCACAAGGCCTCGTATGACGTACTGGTACTGGAAGTTGCTGAACTTCGAACTCGGAATTTGATAGGCCTACCTGTACAGTTTCTTTCAGCAACGATGAAGTACTGTTGTCTGGTAAACTTGATTCTCGGTCTGTCATGACTTCACAGATGACAGAAACTGTACTGTTGACAGGTGCAGTGGTCTGATCCTCACTGCTATTCTGAGAAACAGACGTTACGTGTGTTCGAGCCTTCTTCGCATTGGCAAATAGGTCCAACAAGTTAGTTTGCCGAGGTTTCTTCGATGCCATTGTAATGATAGTAGTCATGAGTAATTAGATCGTAGCTGGTCGTGCTCTGGGTCTCGTGCTGTGTCCATACATGTGTTTCCTCAGTCATCACAGCATGATGATTCTGCATAGGCCTAAACGCGCGCATTAACCGTCTACTCAGTCTACTGTATTTTTAAGCGAACCGCTCG
>JABJVR010004876.1:0-14189 GCA_025773905.1 Chitala chitala | reverse complement strand
CCCCCCCCCCCCCCCCCCCCCCCCCCCCCCCCCCCCCCCCCCCCCCCCCCCCCCCCCCCCCCCCCCGCCCCCCCGGGACTTGATTCTCAGGTTTTGTGTGGAGGTGGCAGGAACCCTTTTTAGCATTGTAGTCACTGCCGGTGCCTAGCAACAGCAATTGTGCACATGCACGCGTGTGCGTATGTATGTGTGTGTGCGCGTGCGCGTGCATGCTCGCATGTACGTACGAGGGCAGACTGTGGGACATGTTTCATGACCGTGACAACAAGCAGCTCTTGTGGGTGACTCAGTGGTGGGAGGGCGTGGTGAGGGGGGGGTCCGTATTCAAGTGTCCGTCCTGAAGAAGGGGGAGGCGGGCAACTGTGAGCTTCACACAGTTGAAGGGACTCCGGGGAGGACTCACCAGTGATACTCGTATGGTGAAGCACTCACCAGAATTCAGATCAGGACATGAGAAATTACACCAGCTCCTGTACACAGCACTCCTACTAACAACACCAATTAGGTTCTCATTTTGTATCAAAGCCGGGAGAGCTAAATGAATGGGATTAGTCCAAAATGAGGGATTAAAAGAAAATCAGAAGCAAGTCTACAACAGGCACTAAACAATATCACGATGTGATCACTACATTAACTAATAATGTCCAACAAGAAAAGGTAAAGGCCCTTAATGGGTATATACACACCTTGTAAGAGTCAGTGAAGTTGAGACTGCTAGTGTTTAGTTGCTTTGTTCACCAGGCATTATCAGGATGTGCTGAACTGTTTACACATGCTTCAGTAAGCAGGCCAAGCTCCATCAGTGAGGCATGCCCTGCTCAAGGTTAGCAGCAGCTTCATCCCTCACCAGGATGCCCGTCTGCAGCGCTCTCCTAAGCACCTCTGTGGCACTCTTCCACCACGCGGACGCAGACAGATGGGCGATGGCTCACTTGTGAAAGGCCTTACCCCACTCAGACTGCTGTCCTCACACAAGCGAAATACTGACCCCCACAGGCCACCCTTAACTGGGCTCCTGACTCCTCTGTTTCCTGTTTCCTGGATGCTTTCACAGAAACACATGGGTGAGTTCACACAACAATGGGCTTGGTTTCTTTAACACAAAGCACATAAAGTGATGGAAAATGTTTTTTATTTATTTATTTTTATTTCAAAGCTTTATTATTGTGTATTATTATTACAAGGCTATTACACTTTATTCACCAGTACAAGTACAAGTATTTCTCAAGTCAGTAACAGAAGAGGCACAAAAACTAAATTTGTACTGCAGTGGACACAGCTGTATAACCTGGGAACCCAAGAGTATTACTACATTAATAAAATTTTGCCACGTACCATAATACCAGTTTTTCTATGCAGACAAAATGCCACAGAAGTTTTCAAATTAGACTATCAAAAGAAATGCAAAGGTAAAAAGTTTCTAAAAATCTCAAGGTCATGATAAAATAATAATGCCTTTCTGGTCATAATATTTAGTTTAGAAATATATCACTTCAAACGTTAATTATTATATGTGTTATCTGCTAAAGGCCAACACATCAATATTGGTTATTAACACACAAATATTGTGTGATGTTATGCAATAATGTATTCCATGATTCAAAGGCTTCCCTGCAGGAATATTTGATATGTCAATTTTCCAGAGATGCAAATGTTTATGCAATATGAAGAAGTATAACATGTATTTCATTGTGATTTGACATATGCCTGACTTTCATTTTATATTGATCTTGTGCAGTCATTAATACATCAGAAAATTGAATTTGTTTTCAGGCTGTTCTGTGGGTCATAAAGTTGAGCCCAGCCAAGAAGTGGGAAGAGTGGTGTGCAAACAGTGAAAGAAACACATCAAATCCCCACAGCATGTGTGTTTGCTGTGTACTGCAATTGTGCCTTGATTGATTTTAAAAAAAAAGTGCCATCATTAATCTTCTGCTCTGCATTTTTTGTCATGGTGTATGGATGTGAACCTACAGTACTGGTGCCATTCAGTAAGACAAACCAGCATAAAATGGCAGAACACCAGGTCATTCAGCTGATTATTAGCATTCTTTCCAGTGTCTGCAAATGTGCTTAATTAGCAATGAAATGATTCCCGACAGGCTTTGGTCTGTACTAATCACAGATTTTATTGCATTCAAAGTAGCAAAAATTTGCAAAAATTATTTTGTTTTTTACTTTTACAAACAAGACAAAAAAAAACTGTCATAACGTTTCAGAACATGTAATTGTTTATGGCATAATATGCAACCACTTGATTGGCTTACATGCTGTGCAAAAGTTGTGTTGTACTTTACTGTCACTATCTAGACATAAGTGACTGTTTAGAGGTTAAAGTAATATATAAACCCTATGATAATGTACTGGCTTTTCCACTCCATGCACATCTCTTTCATGAAAAAAAAAAAAAAAAAAAAAAAAAACGTTTAATCACTTACATTTTTTACACCAATAGTAATATGCCAGAAAGCATATAGCTCAAGAACAAAGCAACAAAAATGTCACACTTTTGAATTATGCGTTTAATCAGCATAACATTTCAAAGTGATATTACTGCTGTGTTTGCATTTTATACCTGTAGGGAAGCTTCAATTTTAGTTGGTGGTACTGAGTTCAGAACTCTGTTTTATAGATTTACTTGTGTTAACGAGCGTACCATTAGGTATGACAGTTCTGCTACCTGCATCTGTCTTCTGAAAATGTAGACCGATCACTTGACAGTCAAGAATGTGTCATTTTTTTTTAGCTTGAAGTCACTTCCAGTTGTGAAAGTCAGTGCTAGAAGTGTGACATAATTCAGGCACCAGTAGCGGCTCCATGGAGGCCAGTTTCCTCAGACAGGCTTTAACGAAATGTCACACGGTATAAAAACAGACAAAGTAACTGCAGTGCAGGGATTGACAGGCAAGTGACGATCTCCCTTCAGTGACACACAACATTAATGCTCCCATTCAAGTCTGGATGACACAGTAAGAGCAGAGGACTGGGTTAAAGAGACACACGCTTTCAACATGAGAGAATTATTAAAATGTCTTTTTTAGTAACATCCCGCCCTGAGTCTCTTTGTTGTGGTAGACGTATGTCAGGTTCACCTTTTGAACTTTGACATCAGGTCTTCTCCCAGGTGACGGAGTGCATCGAGGCTGAGAAGGATGGCTGCACAAGCTGCAGGGTTCGGAGCAGCAGGCGGGTGGGCTGACAGACACAACAAGGAGACAAGAAAGGATTTGTGCCAAAAGGCAGACAGACAAACGTGGAGATGGGGGATGTGAAGATGGCTTTGAGACAAAGCCAGCCTCCAAGACACAGGTGAGGATGCGCACAGGCTGGGTTTTCAATACAGCTCACGCTCACTCTCAAGCGTCTGCGTTTCTTCCTTTTGTGCCATCTCTTGAAGTGGATTAGTTTTTATATTCTGTCATGTTGTTTGTGACTCGGTTGTCCGGCAGTGGCAAGTCACTGCAATCAACAAACAAAAGCCATGGCAACAATTAGAGGTGCACAAACAAACAGCATGACAGCGGTTGTTAACAATGCAGGCCCTGTGCTTTGATATTCCTGCCATATGTGCCGCACAACTTGCTAATCCTACTGCTTACTTACTACACGGGGCTTTAATGGCTACGATCACCTGCCTGAGGGGCACGGAGAGAGGCAGAGGGACACCGGAGGGAGACGTAGCTCCAGCCTTTGGCGATTCAGTATTTAAAAGACAGCTCTCCTAGATGGGTCATGACAGGGCAGGGTGAGAACCTGTTGCCTGGCTAAGAGTCCTTCACAGTGGCAAGCAGTATAATCACAGGAACAGCAATAAAACCTGATAAATGTTTGGGTAACTGTCGGATTTCAGTTTATAACCATCCACCTCCATTTTTTTCCTCTTTCCCCTATTTTATTACAATTCTGCCTTTATCTCACACAATGATAAATAATTCAGCAAGCCTTCTTAATTTTTTTTTCTCGAGTGAGGAAAGGTTACACATTTTCTTTCACTGGATGCTAAATTGGAATGACCAAAAGAGATCAAATATACCTTCTCAAAAATTCCTCATATTACTTCAGCACTATTTAATAATAAATTTCAACCACAGGCAAAATAAAACATTTTTTTATATGAAATTCCTGCAAATACTGGTGTTTTATGCATTTAACATGTAATATGAAAACTGTTTTCATTTTCAGCATGTACACAGAGTAATAAACACAGGTAATGGATTATGCCTTATTTTAAATTTTTTTTTACATACAGCCACAATCAATGCCAAAGTAGCCACACTTTTTACCTTTCAATATTATCTTGGAAATCAAGCAGAAAACCACCAGTGAATTCAATGAATTCTAGAATTTTTACTTAAAACTCTCTTTGATATATTCATTTGTTTTGAAAAGCATTGCAGAAGTCTGAGAAACTGGCCTGACCTGGGTGGACTGCTTATAACTGGACATGTGCTGAAAAGAAGGCCCACTGGTGTCATTTACTCTTTACCAATACAGGTAAGATATTAAAAAAATACACACTTAAACACACACACATATACTGTACATAAATGGTGTGCCCTCGCGTGTGTGTGTGCACGTGTGCTTGTGTGTGTATGCATGTATGTGTATCCGTGTGTGTGTGTGTGTGAAAGGAATAAAGGAATTCCAAAACTGAGGGAACTAGAAAGTACAAATTGTTGTTGTTGTTAACTTTCGGCTGCTCCTGTGATGAGACCAAAGCAGATCGACCGGCAGTCTGTTAACGATCCGCACATCGCCTTGGCACAGGTTTTTACACCGTCTGTCTTTCCTGTCTCAACAAAATATAAAGCACAAGTGTCTGACAATTTAGTTTGAGTTTGTGACCTCATGATAAGCTCCTGGCAGAATTTGCTTACGGCTTTGTTAAAGGTTCAGGCCCAGATCTTCCTTGATCCGTAATGGGTTTGCTTGATCCGTAACTGTGACACACCGTTATTCTTTGCAGTGCTCCTTGCAGTTTATTAAAAACCCTTGATCGTGCTGCTCGACACGGGTCACATGAGTGAAAGAAGGAGCACCAGTGATGACTCACTGTATTTATTCAGCACTCTCTAACCATAATTATCATAGTATATATCATTAGCTGGTGTACCACACTGGCTATTTATTTCAGACACTCAGCCTGCTTTTTGTTAAACTCTTATTTGCAATGCACTTTACAACTCCCCAGATAATTGGGTATGTAAAACAATACGTGGAAAATTTAAACATTTAATGTGCCATACCCCTTAAAATTAGCCTTTCTGTATCAGTTTGCAACAGTGACTAAAATATTCTGTATGTGAACTTGTGAAAAATATCAATGCACCACCATGGCTCTCAGAAGTACTAGTTTCAAGTATATTTCACTTTAACACTCACACAATCCTATACCCCACCAATCTATTAGCTCCTAATAGGGCAACAAACCCACCCTTTATTTGTGCTGCATTGCACAATATTATAACAGCAGTCAGTGTTGCTTCTTTGGGAAGATACTGAGAAATTATTACACAGTTCTTACATAAAGTGTCGCAGCACGCACACATGTTCATTTCCTATTCGCTGTCATTTTTAGTGGATATACACTGCTCATGACCTTGTGCACTCCAACTGCCCAGCTGTGTCTTCTGTGCTTTCTTCTATGGGGTGTTCTTGGCAGGGTAGAGGGGTGGATTGCCATTTCCTTCTCTAAGGGGAGTGTGTATAGCACCTGGTGTTCTGGGAGTTGTCCCTGGTAGTCACCAGGACAAATGCTGCTTAGCTTCTCAAATCACATGAGATTGGCTGGTTTTGGAGGGGAGGAGTTTTTGGCTCACTTCCTGAAGTACATTTCGATTTCTAAGAAGGACGTTGGGTTTTTCACCTTTTCACTTAGGCCTTATTCTGCCATTCGAAAACAGCTACCTGTTAATACTGTCTTGAGACTGAACGAGGGATACCCTCTTTTATGGCCATTTCTGAGGTTCATGAACATGGGGTTCCCGGTGAAGCTGTGATCGATCACATCGATATTAGGGCTTCACATCCAGTAATGTTCAGCTAAAGTATGATTATCATATTTTTGAGAGTTTTACGTTCCCATGTCTTATTTTCATAATTTCATTATAAAGCAACGTCTTTAAAAGTACTGTGTTGGTACATTAGATCTTTGTAATAAATTCATACTTTTAAAGTGGCCAATCAATCAATTCAGAGTATCTGTTAATCACTAGCTGTTTGATACGCTGCGTTTTATGGCCTCTCCCGCAGAGAGGAGCCTCTGCATACGTGAAAACCTCATAGCCAAATCGGTAAAAATGAAAAGCATTTAGTAATTTGAAGGTGAAAAGGCTAAATTATGATAGAAACTAGCAATCAGGCAAAAAATAAAGAAACACTTTGAGAGGAGGGACACGTGCTAATGACCATGACTTAGAAAGCAGAGCGACGGCTGAGTGGCAAACGCCGCCACATCTGTTTATGTAGTAATCACAGAAGCGGATGCTTCCCAGCGGCAGAGGGATGATAGACGACGACCCCTACGGAGACGTGCTGCCAGAAGAGCCGAGCTCCCCCGCAGGTGAGTGCCATTTATAACAGTCACCGCAACATCTTGTCAGTTATAAAAGTCTTACTTGGGATTTCACAGGGACCTCTAAAATTCTTTCATGATCTTACAAGACCTTGTGTAAGATTTATAGCTGGAAGCCTCTATAAGGACATTTCTTTTTTGTACAATATGTTGCATCCCCTCCTATTGCTTTCATTGACTAAGGTTGATTGTTTTGTTAATTTAGAATTATTACTACATTAATTATGTTGGTCTTCATTCATAAAGAAGGATATAGATATTTAATATGCTGATTATTTTTGTTAGAGCTGACTAAATTACTGCACTCAGCAAAGCTATGTGCTATTTCTTAGTTTAAAAATGATTGTTCTGTAGATTGTGCAGTTGAAACATTGCTGTATTTGCTTTTATTTTGTTTCTGCTGTATGTTCAAGGCAGTGAGGACAATCGGTTGCAGTGCTGCTCTAATGGTAGCCTGAAGTTTTCTGCTGTCTCCATGGCAACTTACTTGACCACTCAATAGGCCCACAATTAGTGAAAGAATAGGACAGCACAGGGCAAACTGGCGTGTGAGGGCTGTATGAGGCAGAACCTCCACAATAACCTCAAACTGCTTAAATGCGATCTCCCTGCCTGAAGCAAAAGTGCCTTGACATGCTCGGGTCATCTTTAATAAAGTGACTGCCCATTGCACACCGTGCGGGCCCCATAAGCCATACGTTTTTTCGGTCTGAGCCTTATCGTTAGGCAGCCACCTTCACAATATAACTGATGAAGGGAGTCTTACGTAAGCCAGTCCCTGCAATGCTGGTGCCTACACTCAAAGCTGCTTTTAGCCACAGGTTTTCAGAGCTCTCCTGCCCTCAGCCCTCCTTCTCTTGAATCACGCAATAGGGTTCACCTGTGGCGCATGAAAGGCCCATAGCCTAGCAGGGGGGTTTCACTGAAGAAGAGCAAACCTGATGCCTTTTACCCCCCTCTAAGTAAGCATAGGAGAGACTCTTACACTACATTGCATTGAAGGGATATAAATGACAACAGCATTACAACCTCACTGCTTTAAAAATGATTAAATTTTGTTTACTTTTTGTTTCAAGTCGTGTCCCAACATGTTACTGAACATAGGATGTTGGTGATTAAAATATTTTGAAGCAAGAATTTGGACCTGATTCAGATCAATTTCCTCAGACAGGAGTACACCAGAGGCACGGTGACTCAGAGCGTTGAACATTGTTGGCAGACATTTTCAGTCTCTCAGGCTGCAGTTGCACTTTGGTCATCTCTGTGCAGAGCGGCATCATAACTCTGCACACTAGACTTCCTCCCACAGTCTAAAGACACGTTCCTGAAGTACAACGGTGACTCGTAATTCCCAGGGTGTATGTGCATGTATGTGCATTTTAATATGCGTCCTCTGTGTCCAATGGTGTCCTGTGTGGAATTGTGCCAGATCACGTAAATCTTAAAAGGATAAAGATTTAATTTAATTTTTAAAAAATGGTCTGCTGAGGCAACAGCACAAGGAGGCCTTTTCATCTTAATTCATGGTAATAGTAGTTTTACATAGCAGTAATAGTTGCTAGGCAAAATAATGTCACAAGCTAAATACAGTTGCAGTCAGCGTAACAAGTCTCAACATAGTCTTCAGCATATGCATCAAAGAGACGTCAAACCATGTGCACTAGGTTGTTGTACCTGTTTTGGATGCATGTTATGCACCGATTAGGCTGAGTACAAAAAAAGACATCTGTTCAATTCCCATGAGCGCCAGGGTCACATTTTTGGGAAACCGTACAAGGCCTCCCCATCGGCTAAAGGGTAAATCTCCATTAATTCCCCAGGATAGCAAGGCGGGGAGTTGTGGGAGCGATTGTTCAGCTAGAAGGCTGTAGGCACGAATGGTGGGTGTGGCTTAAGGTGGGTGTGGCTTAAGGTTTCTAACCTAAACTCATTTTGCAAATTGTCTGTATAATACAGGTCTTGAAATTTCTTCTGTACAATAAATAATGTATGGTCTGCTCTGCCTGAACTGAGAAAGGAAACAGGGCAGTATTCTCAAAGTGTTTAGCCTCCTGTTACTATGGCTGCTTTGCTCATGAACTCAGTAGGTAACAAAAAACATGCCAATAATGTAAACAGTGCTGGGTGTACAACACAACATATTTACAATGAAAGCAACCAGGTGCATGCAAGTTTATTGAATATTCAGTACGTCTCAGTGCACATGTTCACATTTCTTAGCTTTGTTGCTATTACTTTCTCACAGAGAACATAAAAAAGATAAGGTCTTATCTTATACCTTGAGACCTTGTATTACAGATAAGTCAATGAGCCTATAAAATTTTATTTTAGAACCTCTGACAAAAACTAAATTGATGTGATTCATATCATGGTTCCATTCAGTTCCACTCTCAAATTAGCAACTAGAAGTAAAACGAATGTGACAGATACAATTAAAATGAAAAGAAATATCTGGAAAGCATAAAACATGTAAATAGTATTTAGGAGCAGTATGCAGACCACAAAAAAGTATGTATCGTTTAAACTTTCTTTTTACATTCTAACTAATGCTGTTCCTTTAGGGCTTTGTTAATTGGATTTAAAAATATTTCATGATAACTAGGGACCTTAAGGATTTCATCAGTGTAGTCTGCCTGAGGTATGTTTCCCATTAGAGTTAAATATTAAGGAAACATTACATATTACTCACCTCTTTTTTGTTAATTGGCAAGGGTTTCCACCAAGAATTGATACTCGGTGCATCAAGATGAATATTATGCCTTAGTTACATAACTAAAAATTACTAAGAATTAGCAAACACTTCAACCGATAAACTCTAATAAATGGTTACAGTATGATGCCAAGTCTGCATTACACCTTTTCATTGGTCATCACTGAGTCACTTTGTAGGTGGCCCAGTGGGAGATTACTAAGGTGCAGTGTACCAAGGCACTCGGTCCTGACGTTCTTGCAGTTCTTGAAATCTGCTCTTAGCATTAATAGAACTGGTAGCTGGTGTAACTGGTCCCAGAGGGCATGTTTGTGATGAATGGTGATCCAAATCCAGCACCATTAAGCTTCTTATTGATATGCAGCCACATCATCACACTTAAGCATGTTCATCAGCTGAATCACAGACAGGCTGAACGTTCAAAGTAAAGTCCTTCCTGCCACAACCATGCACCTGACTACATTTATTATTATTTTTTGCTTATGTACTTCCTGCTTCTAATGGACACTCTACTTTGAGAGTGGATTGCTGGGTTAATGAGTAACGAGGCCTGTTGAATTGACATTTGGTCCATTGATATTAGGACCACACTGAGCACTGCACAGACAACCACTGACTCACAGAAGGCCACGGACTTTCTTCCTTTGTCTTGCCTTTCGATGCATCAGCAACTCCTTCTCAATTTGAGAAGTTAAAGCAAACTGCCGGTTTAAATTATTAATTGCTTTTGTGTTTCTGGCATTAAATCCTGCTCCGAGGAGAGACTGAAGTCAACAAGGGTGTTTACTTCCACAAAACAGCTAAATTTGCTCTGTGCCAATACAGTGATTTATTAACAGCGTTTCCAAATGCAAAGCGCCACCCCCGTCGTTCGTGCTGGCCGACGTCTTTGTTTTGCCTGTTCTCTGTTTACCCAACAAATGACACAAAGGTCTAGTGTGAAGAGCTGATCTGACAACAAGGAGCAGAGATGAACCACTGAAGCAGTTTGCTTCATGTCCATTATTAATTTGCTTCCAGGGTGGCTTCACGCAGCTCCTTGTTTGGGGATCACGGCTTCCCTCATTTCCTAGTGCTGCTTATTGCAGAAGTTCTTATCAGCATGCATATAAAATTATGGAGTAGCAGCTTTAAATTTTTTTTCAGACTCTGCCAAGCTAATCAGCTTTAGGTCTGCTGTTGGGCAACTTGACTGTTTACATACATACATACATTATCCATCTACTTATTCTGTTCCAGGGTCACGGGTGGCCAGGAGCCTAACCCAGGCAGCCTAGAGCACAAAGCAGGGAATACCCTGGACAGGGCGCTAACCGGACACAGGATAGACATGCATGCTCACACACACACGCGCGCGCGCGCACGCACACACACACACACACACACACACACACACGCACATGCACACACAGGTTCCAACAGCAATTTGGATTGGAGTTCCCAGCTCAGTGAACCTGCATATCTTTGGATTCTGGGAAGACACCAGGGAACCCAGGGGAACTTAAATGTTTACAGAGAGAAAATTTTTGAATATACTTAAAAGAAAACAGACTTGTCAATTTGTTAATTAATTAATTAATTAATTAATTAATTAATTTTTCTGAAATGTTTGCCCTGACACATGCCATGTTGCCAAGAATGTAAACAATAGATAAATAATACAAACTCATACTGCAATGGAAGATGCTCTTCCTTTCTTGGAAATAGTTTGAATGACAAGTAGAAGCCTCAGGAAAAAAAAAGAAAAGAAAAACCTGCATGCATGAGAAAAATATCTAAGAGGCAGGACAGGACAAATGTCACTCCAGTTGTGAGATGTCAGCAGTGATGTATTCCAGTAATAGCAAAGACATTGGCGGCGCATTGTAAAGCTCTCCTGAGAAGCACATGCAAATTGTTTTTTTAAAAGGAATTATTCAGAATCCCCACAGTAAAATAAAACCCAGTTCCAGTAGCTACATTCTAACAGACATTAGAAACACACAAATGTACATTTTCAAATCACTGTTGAATTTTAAGCTGAAATGAAAAACTTTATCAAAAGTCAACTTTTGCCAGTAAGAGCCAAAAAGAAAACATGCTCCTAGTTCCCACCAGACAAACTGAAACACACCAGATGATATTTAATCACGCTTAAAACTGAAGAAGCAAAATGACTGTGTTATGTAATGATGTTGATGAGGAAACACAGTGTTCATTTTTTCAAATACTTGCATACCTGCACAAGTACCTTGGCTGCATTAACTTTGATATTATTGCAGATGAACTGGTGATAAATTTTCAGATACAAATGGATTCTAGAAATTTTCAACAAAAATGTCACACAGCTGAAATCCTGTACATGTGAACGGGCTCCTTTTGTTGAATAGGCATGGAGCCACTGATTTGCTCACATCTCCGGGTTCGAATCCAGCCCATTCAGACCTCCTGCTTTCATTGGTTTCTTGAGGGTTCCTCGGGTTTTTAGACATGTGGCTCAGGTGAAGACTAACATTCTAATTGACCCTTTTCTGTGTGCCCTGTGCTAAGCTGGCACTGCATTCCTTAGTGCCCTGTGATATGTGGGCTGTGTGCTGGTCTGACAATGTGTTGGAAGAGTGGCATGAGAAAAAGGATTAATGAATCAAGAACATAATATTCTCTTCAAGGAGTGGTTCTTTATCCTGTCAGTTGTCCTCCTACAGCCTCTCTCTCATCCTTGGCTAATGGCCAGCGCTGGCTCGCATGACTACAGGGTTTTGCGATGACCCTGGGAATCTGGGTTCCATGAGGAGCCTGCCTGGTAAATGTTGCCACGTCATCCCTGCCTGTCAAACTGTGGTAGTGAATTAGTCAGTAGGACGGGGGTGTCGTGTCCCCTGATGGATCGTCAGTCACCCTGCGCATTAGCGCACATTGTGCCAACTCAGCTCAGACCTGTCATGGTGCGGCTCTCCGCTGTGGCACACTTTATCCACATATTAGCTGCTCTGAGTCTTACTGCCGCAGTGGGACACTGAGGGTCACTTAGCTAATTGAAAAAGGAATATGTCCGCAGTCATTAGAGACCTGGGGCATGGCACAGTGTGCAAATTTGAGCAGGCTTGACAGAGAGGGATCCTGAGTCCTGCACTGGCATAGACCTTCCTCTCAGCACACACAGCCCTCCCCACCCTCCACCAGCTGCAGATGCAATAAGTCCTAATTGTGTCCACCGTGTCCACACCTTAACTGCCGGTTCATCTCCTCGGAACTCATTACCTCTCGCTTTGATTGAAGATGCTGCATATGGAAACCCCACAATCCCTAACTGTGCCACGGACCCACACGGGACCGGCAAAGACTGCGGGTAATCAAGGACGCCAGCCTTTCACGGCACCCACATAATCTCCAGTCGAGATGGGACACAGAAGCCCGGGTGCCATGCTGTATTGCCCACATGCTGCTGAGAGCAGGGCGTTTAGGGGGAGAACTTGTGGAAATAATGCCAGGCCCAGATGAAACACAACACAGCATTTCATTTTAAACCAAACAGTCTCTGGCGGGGGTTCAGTCAGCACCTCACCGTCCCTAAATGTTTCCAGCTGGACTCATCATTTTTCAAATACAAAAACCACAGGTATTTACAGGAGGGTGTTGCACCACACATTTACAATATAAACCTAAGAAATTAATAGACAAAAAATGTTTTCACAAACACAATTTTATAACATGGTTGAACTTTTCTGTAGCTGTAACACGTATGGTTTTTTGATTTCCCACTGGATGCACGCTGTATTGGTCTCACGGGACGTTGTCTTAGCCGAAATAAGCCTTAAAAGTCTGCTTTAGAGAGCAACTGTCCGACTGTGCCAGTTTCACAGCAAAAACACAATGAGATGAGAGCTCTGTGCTCTTCTGAAGAGACAGCGCATCATAAATGAAACGAGGTCAAGTGAAGATTTAGACAAGGTGACTACAGTAAAGCATTATAATTTCATTCTTACACACTGTGCTGTAGAATCAAAGGTCCTAACCATAGCCAGGACATCTAAAGCAACATGCATTTTCGCAATACACACTTTCTGCATATGTAATTGTGGAGATCTGTAGAAATTTTTGAACTCTCACATGAAAGTGACATTAATGAAACATTATATCAGCTTGCAGTCTGCAGCTACAAATTACAGTATACAGCTTTCAAAAAGTTTTTGGCCTGTTGTACCTAAAATGAAAGGGAATATTTGGTTATTGTTAATGCGCATTGTAACTTAGCACTGAAATAAATAAACCCATGGGCTAAAAAAGATCATTTAAAATCACGGTCTTGGGAAAAGATGTTTTTGTGTTATATTTAGTTCAATTCAGTTAATTTTATATAGCACCTTTCACAGTCCCAATGTTGTCCCAATGCATTTTACATAAAATTTGTGTGTACGTGGATAAGGTTAAAATATAAAACCAATATTTTTTCACTAAACTGTTATGCATATTTCATATATGTTCAGTATATTCCGAGTGCTTACATTATTATTAAAGCATTATATATTTTTAAATCCTTCTTATTTATAAATAAGAATACCTTTCATACCCTTTTAGTTCTTTGGCTTTCATAAACAATCAATAATAATTTATATATGTAGCTAGACCTCAAGTCAGAACATATAGAACATAATGCAAAATCATTATTGCAGTGTTATTTCTGACAACTAGAGGCTAATAGGGAGTGCAGTGATAATAGGGAGTGCAGCCTTATGTGTTTTACGGAGACATGGCTGACCGAACCGACACCGGACTCTGTGGTTTCCCTGGATGGTTTCAAACTTGCGCGGGCGGATAGGAGATCGGAGATAGGCACTCCCTATTATCCCTCACCCGCTGCACCAGACAGTGGAGGCCCTGTGCAGCACCTTCAGCGGGCGACTGGTACACCCTCAGTGTAGGAGG
>JABJVR010004875.1:0-14190 GCA_025773905.1 Chitala chitala | reverse complement strand
GTCCAGGCTGGTTAGGAGCAGCTACACTCCTCACACTGTCGAATCAGAAGGATACAGACGAACACAATCCCTGGCATTGTTCCATTTTGTTTGTTTACTGTCTACAAGCAAACGTACTGTGAAAAAAAATAAACATGCCTTTCCAAGACCTAACGATCTGTGGGAAATTTAGAGAATATCTTTCCAGAATGTTCAACTATTTTGTTCTACCCTGGAGGCTGTAAAGAATTGAGGTGCCTGTTCTTATTCTTGAATATACTTTTTGCTTTTGTTTTTATTTAATAAACCTTTCATGAACCTCACAAGTTGTTATGCAAGACCGCACACGCTAAAGGTAACAAAACATCCAATATATTTACAAGCAGCTCTTAACTCTACAGCTCTCAGCAGCACTGTACATATAAAATGCACTCACCTATCCCTTGCTTGAGAGAAAGCATGGCTTTGATTGGAATAAATATACTTGAAAAAAATGTAATGTACTCAGAACAGATCACATACATTCCAGGATTATCACTATTGCATTTTGCAGCATACCGAAACTCATCCACAGGTTATTCCACTATCACAGATGATGAGAGCAGACAGTGTTCTGTTACTTAGATGGGCAGTAGAACACAGCGCACAGAGTCTCCTCTGAACACCATCCACTGGTCCACAGCAGTGAAAGTAATGTACAACCCAAGCCATCGCTCAGTTTCAACCATTTCTACCCAAGCAGCATAATGAAAACATTAATGGAGGACAGAGTTCTGATGCCTAACGACATGAACAGCGGCTTCAGGAACCAACTACAGCCTTTTAACATTTATCGAGTCAAAAAAAAAAAACCCTCAAACCTCAATCATCCAGAACCAGACCATCAAGACAACACTTGCCCAAGCTGCCTGAGGCGGAGCTGCTGCTTCTTGTAATTTGACACAAGTTAGCAATATTACCAAAATTATTTAGTACTAACACTATGGGACTCAGTTTCATTACCAAAACAATTTAATGTTAAAATGGATACATTTAATGCATATAAGACATCCAGAAAATCAGAGCAAAGAGTGAGTGGGGTTCTAAAAAAGGAACCACATTCATTAAAACAATTCTCCTTTCAGAATGGTTTAAAAGGATTTAAAAAAATCTACTTTTTAAACAACATGCTGGTAACTCAATGGTTTTTCTGTATTTTAAAAATCTGTTTTCACATATGTAAAGTGTATTTAACGACTGCTATTGATAAGGTAAACTTATTGGTGTTACCTAGTAGCTAAACGCTTACAGAAATCAAATGCAAGACACACACACACACACATTTTTTCAACAACAGAAGAGAGGGCTTGACAAGTTGGGTACATCATTCTGAGCCCAGAAATTCCAGAATGTCTGGATACTGCAGTGTGTGCACAAGACACAAAAATGGTGAACAGGGGGGCAGGGCCAGAGAGGCCTGCTGGGGAAAGACACAGCGGCAAGAGGAAACAGTACACATCACAGGAAGGATTACTTTGTTCCCCATTTAAACCCATCATATGCCCTAGCTATCTGCCCACATTTACACTGAACTAATAAGTACTCAGTCACACATATGCCCAGTACAGAATCTCTATAAATACTCAGTTTTTTGGTGTTCATAGGTTTTCATTTGTATGCAAAATAAATGCTGGTGCTCATTTATTAACAGTGAAAAGAACTTGAACTCTTGATTGATCTCCTGAATCACCAGCTGTAATAGTAAGGCAGCATGAAGAGTCTGGAACAAAATAATGCTTGTAAATTCACTGTTCAATTCCATTAACATGAGTATTACCTTTCCAACACCTGAAATGGCTCTCCGTGACACAGAACTCTCAGTGTTCTCTTTAATCTTAGTTTACTGCTCTGTAGTTTTCAAGAAATTCTACCCTGAGGAAATAATATTTTTTTGTGAAGATGTTTATTGAAGATTAAAGAACGTGCTTCCTGCATCGCTGTTACGCTCCACCTTTGTAAACCCTGCCCTTTCTGCTGTCAGTTACAGTTTCCTGGAACCCACTTTAACATTCTGGCTGTGTGGGTAGTAAACTGGTTTTCAAAGAGGTAAAAATCTCCACAAGTCTCCACACTCCACCCCTGTCTCCAGTGACACGAAGAGGACTGGACGGCCTGAAACCAGTGGTCACCTCAGCCCGCACATAAGAACTCAAAGGCCGAAAATTCACTTCCTTCCACGAGAGCTTTAATTCAGTACTGCTTATAGCCGCACTCGTTTACTTTGGACTCCCAAGAGCGAGTCCTCTCCAAACTCAGTGCAATTCCTCGCTTACATCAGGGCTATGTGACCAGATGACTTGAACACATACACACTCTACTGTGCTTCACATATAATAAGGTTAGCAAAGTTATTCTGGTAGTTACAAGAGAGCTATCTGATGGTAATCCTTAACGGACTGTGAAAATATTTGCTATACAACCCTACAAACCACTTCAAGTAAGTGTGAAAGTGTAACAACCTCTCTCTGAAACAATGATCTCTAACGCTAATAGGCCCTAGTTTCTAACCTCTCAAAATGCAGACTTTACAAAAAATCATTAATTTCAGGGATTAAACATTTTAAACATGCATATGTAATATATATTCAATCTAAAACCCAGAGTTTATGAAGTTTCCACAACTGAATTGTAAGAACTGCCAGTTCACCTACAGCTTGTGCCAAAAAACACAGGGAACAGCCCATAAAGTGTCATTTAAACTCAGAAAACTGGTTCTCTACACCACCAGAAATGTGCCCCATCAAAAAAAAGACAGGCATTAATGTTATACTGCTAATCGTACTATTAATATTCTTCTGCCACGCTTTGTTTGTTTAATTTTGTTGAAGTATGTAAGTCACAATTCATCTGTCTCATTTCCTACAGTAGCTGTAATCCCGTAATTATGAACAATTTTAATCGAACGTCCCACGTTACCTCATCCTCTGGTCAAATTTCCACTGTGCCTCACAATTAAGAAATCGCTAGTTAAACTTGGGTATTATGTACTTGTCTATCCTGGTGAATGTCGGAACGATTTCTTCTTGTTACAGAAAGACCTAGCCTCGAGCCACCCAAATTACACTGTACACAGGAAAATTTAAACATGGAGAGAAACAAAGAACCGCCAAAGTCACTGTTCCACTTTCAATTAAAATTTCAAGCTTTTCAAGGGTGTGGACCAGCAAGTTCAGACAGTCCTTTCAGGGTGATCATGCCTAATTCCATGGAGAATCTCCCAGGAGCTTCCCAGCTTCAACGGCTCCGATTTTGACATCTAGCGATAAGGTTAACCAATAATTTCCTTCCATTTCCCATTTATTGCATTCACTGCATTTCAAGTGTCCAATCTATCACGTGCAATGGTTCAAAAATATTCACCTGTGCAAAATAAAATTAGCAAAGAAAGTATTAAGACCTTCTTTTATATAAATTAACATAAAACATATCTTGCATTATTGTTAGGCTAAAACACACATTAATTGATGTCACTGCTACCTACAGTATCTAAGCATTCAGGGGCTTAGAAAAACGTATGAGCAAATTTGTGCAATGTGATGCCCTCCACAGGTAGAGCACACAGAGGGAAATCCAGCGTTTGGATGCTACGGATGTGCTTCACATTACATATTGTGACCTCATCCGCTCATGGCACCACAGTAAGAACTGCACTGCTGTCCCCAACAGGCTATGCTGCCCTAATACAGATGGCCACTGGCCTGCATTATCCTGATATGGGACCTTTTAACAGTATCGGTTTTTACATGCAAAAACAAATTGAACAGTAAGAACATGTATGATGGCTGAAAGACCTTTTTTAAACAATACCAATGTGTGCTTTCAGTTTTTCCATGTTGAAATGTTGCGACACCTCTCTGAACACACTTCACACTTGCTTCTCCTTGGACAATCCATAGTTCAGTACACACACAGACTAATGGTATGCCACAACACAAATTTAAGAACTGAAGTGATTTGTAAGAGCAGGCAACAGCAAGGTCGACCTGCATGTTGTTGGCGATACATGATATCTTTTCCTCTTTTTCAAAATTTAAACAATAAGAAATAATATACGCACCCCTTAGCCTATAAAAGAAATGGTTAACCCTTTGCCATAAAAAAACAAGCTGCCTTCAGAATGCATGTGCAAAATTATGATGTGATGACAGCACAAGATCCTGTTTGTGAATTATTTATAATGAACTACAAAACCAAAAAGAAGCAATGGCCCTCATCTCCTGAACTCTGACGATCAGTACGACATAATGTTATGTGGTGAAAAGGGCCTACAGCACTGGCCATACCTGAGATCTCAAACAGGAACATCATGTGGTTGTGTACTGTTATCTACCCTTGTTTATACAATTTACTCCATCACTGGCAAAGAGCCCCTGCTGTTGTTGTTTGCTAAGGCTCATATGCACTGGGTCTCAGGCACATGATCCAGGCTGATTGGAATCCAGGAGCAGTCCCTGAGGGTCCATTCATAACCTTCAAGTAGGAAGCTGGCCCACAATAGGAGGAAATAATCGGGAAGTGCACTCCGAGTACCATTTGGACAGTGATCGGCTCCCGCCAGCAGTGATTTGGCGCCAGACCTTCCTTTATCGTGGAAGCCATGACACACAGGGGAGAACTAGCTTCCATTTGGAGAACCTCCCAATCGTAACCTGCTCCGCTGCTGGGAATGACCTGTGTGCACAGACTCCTACAGTCCCAGTTGCTCTCCGTTGCCTAGCAGTGAGAAAAAAACAAGTGTGTTCAATGCACAAGCCCCTCTCTGTGGTTATAAATATGTACCTCTGGTTGCCTGTACACTAAACACCACAAACAAACCCAGTCCCGCACAAAAGCTGGTGATTCTTGGGAACGGATGGGTGAAGCTTATTATGGAAAAGCTCGCCCTACCTAATAAAAAAAAAAGACTAGCCTTCATGTCTCCATCAAGTCAATGGCATGGCTTCAACATCCCAAATGTCAAAGATCCTGTTATGGTTCTTCGTTTACACTGTTCATTTCACCTAATGCACTTGCTAAACACAAAACACCACACCATTTAAAAAGTTCTTAACGAGAGGCTTCAGATTTATTTTAATATAATTTTAGCCGTGTTGCTTGTGAGTCTTTAACATGAACACCTTAAATGCTATAAACTAAGCAGGAGAGGACATGGGAAGTTCTTGCATACATAATGTAAAACAGTCATTAGAAACTCAAATCTGAATGCAACTCATGAGCTAAAATAAACTGTTCTGTACTACTTAGATGTTTATTCTCAAAAAGATCACTCAAGCTCCAAATGTTCTTAGTTTCTTGCAGCCAAAAATATTACAAAGACATTCTGGATGAAACAATTGAGGAAAACCTAACAAAAATATTAATTCTGAATACTGTGTTGATGACTGATTTGGTTTTACTTAATTTCAAATTGTGTGCAAGTGAGAAGTTTTCAGTAATCTGGTTGACCCTCCATGAGACCTGAAGACAAATAAATGTGCTCGTTAATGACCTCTACGATAACACCAGGAGTCAATATGCATGAGCACAGGCTGAATCCACAGAAAAAGGAAGCTCTTGTGTTAGTCTGCACAAACTGCTCACAAAAGTAAAGACACTCAAATTTTCAAATAGTCCAGCTTCTAGACTTAACGAAACAGACCAAGTCAGCCGTTTCACACCCAGTTTGCCCAGCTGCTCACAGGCACAGAAGATGACCACAGCCAAGCTTCTCCATGACAACATGACAAATCCCTCACCTACAAAAACGCGTCTCTCTGCCTCTCTCTACAGCACACAGTCACACACTGTGCCGCCAGCCTGCTGATGCTCCGCCTAGATGAACACAGACCCTTGACACAGGCCAGAAGACAGGCACTAAGCACAGCCTTTAAAGTGCACAGGTCATGGTGTAATTAGGACAAAATGCTGGTCTCCTCATTCTGTGGGGTACGATTATGCACGGGCAAAACAGAAAGTATTCAGAAACCCTTTGGAGCTAACCAAAGGAATTAATATTAAGTATTGACCAAGTCATTAATATAGACATTCACTCAACTGTAAGCACAGCACAGCATGATACTTCACCACTGTATAACTATATAAACTCAACAGTAGTCCGCAAATGAAACGCTCATCGTTCAGGTACATTGAAAAAGCTAAAACAGCTGCGTGTTTCAGACCAAATCACAGACAAACAAAGCAGAATGTTCTCAGGGGATGTCTTTAAGCTCACTTTTTTGCCATCTTAAAAAGGCTAATTTTCTCGCCTGACTGCGGAGAGCAATTACTTGCATTAGAACAGAAGAATTCTGCTCTGGTCCTGCAGTCCAAACACACACATGAAAGAGCTGCCATTAGCAATGTGGAGGAGAGAGGCTTTTCCAGATCACCACCCCCTGCGGTTTCCTCTGGCTAATGAATGGCAGCTACTGTAACTGCACAATGAAGGCAGCAGTGGATGTGTTCTAGGCGTGGTGTATGGCAAACTGGAGGGAGTTGCAGCTGCTAAACCCATTCTTAAAAACCGTAGTGGTCTTACTAATCAGATATGATGCAGATTTTTTTTCTCCCCCAACCCAACCACACACAGCTATGGGGGCGGAAGATTCCACGTACGCCTCTGTCACAGCTGCATTTCTCATCTCTGTGGAGTCTGCATAGCGACGTGCTATTTGTTTAAAATGTGTGCAAACGTGGAAGCCACTTGAGGACAGCATGCTCCACACTGCGAAGATCCAGGTGCTGCACACGCACAGACATCGTCCACAAGGCGGAGACCCAGGTGCTGCACAGAGATCCACACTGCACACGCAGACATCATCCACACTGGGAAGACCCAAATGCTGCACAGAGATCCACACGTTCCACATGCACAGACATTGTCCACACTGTGGAGTCCCAGGTGATACACAGAGGTCCACATGCTGATCATACACAGACAAATACACATTCAGGCTTAGGTCAGACAGCAGACTACAGTCTCCCACTGACACAAACACAAAAGCCTTGGACGAAATCCCTCCAGACTGCAAGCAGCAGAACAAAGTGGAGCCCTCATCCTCCATGCGTTCAAGCATTCCAACGTGGGGGATGTATTGTGTTCCACAGAATATGTGCTTGGCTCCCCACCAACTGCCATTACTAGTGTCTTGACATACTGACAGGGCCTTTTATTGCCCTCTTTGTATCCAATTCTGTATGTGCTATATTGCATGATATTTATCCAGTAAATGTAAGAGCACAATCAGGGATACAGTGAACACGAAGCGCAGTAAGTAGTACTGAGAAGTGATGTTTAAATGTAAGTTTATCCCAAAGACACTGTGTCAGAGCTACTCCTCCAGTAACAATGGGAGCCTTCCTGGGTACCGATCTCTCATGTCCTGGCATTTCTGAGGCAAGGTACTCCCAGGCGAGCAACTGGCAGCACAGACGACACGCCATGAGTCTCACTGACTCAGGCTCACATCACTACATCACTGCCCCATGCTGTGGCTCCTTAGCCGCAGGGTACCCAGGAGATGAGCGAACACGGAGCAAGGAGGCGGCAGTGTGGCTGCTCTGGCTTTTCTTGGCTGCACACTGAGCTCAAGTTCCTGTGTGATCCACCAGCAGGAGGCGGCGACCTTCCAGAGCCACTTCCAGAGGCACAGAGGCAGTGTAGCAGGTGTGGGAACAGCAAAGGAACTGTGTCCATGGTACAAGCTGGCAGGAAAAGCTGTGTCACCATTAACCATGTGCACACGCAAATGTGTGCACAAACACACAAAGGTAGGTCTCGTTTTACTTCACATAGATTTTATTTAATGCCTATTTATAGAACAATTTTTAAAAGCTTTTAATTCATTCAACTACCACTACAAGACAAATGTAAATTCATACAAATTTTATTTTATAGGACAACTATTTTAGAAGAAGTTAAACAGAAAACTGGAATAGCTTGATTATATATGTTTTGATTTTCATAAAGACTGAAAAGAATTCAATGCATTTTTACTACTTTTAGTGTTACAGGTTTGCAGATACTGTATTTTATTTAATTGTAAAACAAGTGTGTGACTAAAATATCACAGATGAGGAACCTGTCCTTTGATCTAAATAGAAAAAATGGCTTAGTTTTATGTCTATTCATTTACCATAAAACGTTCTAAAAAATAAATGAATAAATAAATAAAATAAAATAAAATAAAAAAAAAACCACTGATGTAAAAATGAAACCTATTGTGTGTGTTGAGTGTGCGCCCTCATCCTGGTCAAGGTAAAGTAAGCCACAGAGCCTAACCTTAGCAACACAAGCAGTGCAAACCCTACAGAGAGTACCAATCCACAGCAGCAGGCTACTCACACAACGCCGAAGGAAAGTCAATACCGGTGTGACATCTTCCCCTGAAGAAACATTAACACTGATGCAAAGGACAAAATTCTCTATGGCCAAAAACAGGAATGTAACCATATCCACTCGTAACAGAAAAAGAGAAGATGCATGCGCGCACGCACACACACACACACAGAGCACTAGCTAGCAACCAAAGCTCTTCAGACAAGAGTACTGAAAACACACATAAAAGACAAAATAACTCACCAGGCCTTCCAGCATCAAGAACACAGGGATGTGTCTTGACGAACACTTTTTATCAGACATCCCTAAATGAAGTTTCTAAAACTGAGCAACTGTTCAAGATCAAAGTATAATCCTTCCTTTAGTTCCAACAAGTATGAGGCACAGTACATGCTGGATGGGAGCCAGACCACTAACAGGGCCAACAGACGTCCCCATGGTGTCCTGTCATTACGGCTACAGAACAGCTCATCAGCGAGATAAAAGTGCACTGGACAGCACTCTCCCCCTGCATCTGCTGTTCTGGGGTTCATTTGGGAACGCTACTGCAGACGGTTCCCAAAATACGTAATTAATCTCTTCCGCAACCTTTTACGTAAATCAGTTTCTGCCTATGATAGAGCTTCCCTGATTATTAGGGCAAAATCGAGTTTGCGTACAATTGCCGATAAAAGGTAAAAAGTAGTAGCTGTTCGCCTGTCCAAAGAGCACTGACCAGTGCACGCACCGACTTGCGCTGTGTGCATTACAGATATTCTGTGAATGCACTTCCCACAAATTTTGCGCTAAATTGTCGGATATGTGTACCTAGAGAACTGTTTGTATAGACAGACTACCTGTAACAATGAGAAAACAAAATGAAGCGCAAAAATACAAGCAAACGTAGAAAAAAACTTGATGACAGTGTTCTGTATAAACAAACAACAACAACATTCTTGGCAAAGGAGTAAACTACCTGTACAGCACAGTAAATGTGGTTGTGTTTTAAAGATCAGGCCCACTGGAGAAAAGGAGTGGGAGTCAGAACCTAGCAGAATGAAAAATGAGGGTAAAGTCATAATTCAGCAGGAAACCAACTTGGCATCAGGTAAACCTAAATTACAGCATGTTTGTACAAGTTTCTGTCGATGGGGGAAGGGGGCAGCAGAATTCAGGGTGTTATGCAAACCTTAGGTAGCTGCGGGCGGGACACACACCCCTGTCTTTTACAAACTGTCAAGGCAGCATCCTTTTGCACAGCTGTGCTTCTTCAAACATCTTCACTCAGACAGCAGACTAATAAGAATGCTGTGTGATAAAGGGAAACTTTAGTGGTGTAGTGTGATCAGGTCACAGTGCTTATGTTTTCAAAATTTATTATAATGGGGTATGCTCAACATGAGTGTACAGGTAAGGGTGCTGAACCCCCCAAAAAAAAATCAAATTTATCAAAAAAGAAAAGGGACAGCACCCTCTATACCGATAAACAAACCAAAAAGCCCACAGCTTTTTATCCTCCATATTAAAAATTATTATTGGTATAGGGAGAGTGCTGTCCTTTTTCTTTTTTGATAAACACAGCGCTTATGTTACAAGACAATACCCTTCCTCCCTCCCATTTTACGTTTAAAAATAATTTAAGGCAGAACCATGTGATTTTAACACACAGAGAAGACACGAGTAAGAGCAAAAGTAAACTAGACTTGACAAAGTTAAAATTATAGGGACTGAGGGTAGAAACATGTTAAACTCAGTGATAATAAGCGGGGCCCACGTGACAGTTTAAAACACAGTGCAAGACTGGCAACCATCTGGTTCCTTTCATTTGTTAAGAGACCTGTGAATCTCTGATAGCTGCATGTTGAAATGACCAAAGGTAAAGGCACTGTTTACCATAAGCAGCTCCTGGGAAAAGGCCCACAGCTTTTAATTTGAAAACCCAGAATCAGCAGCAGCAAATTACTCAGAGCAAAAACGGCTACCCTACATTCATTGTCAGGGAAGAGGATGTTATTCCAAACACTGCCAAAACCTGTAAGGCAGAAAGTAAACCTGTGCTCTGACAACAAGAGCTGGCTTTTTGGCAACTGTGGCTGTAGTGGCAGAGAAGCAGTTAAAATCAACAACAGAAAAGAGAGCCTCGTGCAGCTTGAACTTTGACCTAGAAAAATCAAGGTTGCGCAAGACATCTATGCAACCAAACAGCACTACAAAATAACAGTACACCGTGTGCCAGAGGAAAAGATATGACTTATCTAGGCAGGAGATCTGATGTTTGTGTTCCAACTCTTTGATTTTTCCAACCTTTGTTTGGATAAGGTGGGAGAAAATGGAACATGAAGAAAAACAATATATATAATAACTAACTGTAAAACAAAAACGCAGAATACGTTTAACTTTCATGATGCTAGCACAACCACCTTAAAAAATTAATTTTCCATAATAATAAAAAAAGAATCATTAAAAAGCACAATAAAAGAAACAATAGTTATGTCCAGTAATCCCATTATAATCTTGCCAAAATGTTGTCCGGCCATAAACAATATCAAGCTCTGTTTTGTACTGTAAACACATATTCAAGTATCAGTGTCTTGAAGAGCCTTCAATTTTTAATTCTGTTTGGGGAAAATTACAAAAGTCTTCAACCATTATAAGGCAGTGTATTTTAAAAAAAGGTGGTAATTTAACAGATATATCACCAAACATATAAAATTCCAAGATCAATAAGGCAGTATTATTTTAAAGAATGATCCATAACAAACAGGCTCAAAAGTGTATTAACAGACTTCCCTTAGGTACACACAACACACCTGTCCATGGGTGATGTGGTCATCAAGGATGATTTTCAGTTTAAACTATCAGGGCAGAAAGAGCAGAAGGAAAACTGGAAATGAAAAGTGCGGGCTGAACTGGGGTGGGGGGGGCGGAGCCCCCCACACCCACCCTTGGCTGCGTGCAGACCCGCAGGAGGATGACCACGAGTCCCACATGTGCCTAGAAAACCCCAAACTTGGCAAACATGGCCGCAGACGCCCTGCCGACATTATCCACTTGTCTGCGGCCATCTGGCATCCATTACGCGCCGCGAAACAATTTCCATCGTTGCACCCCTCCTCTCTCTTTTTCCCCCTCTTCCCCACTTTTCCCAGCATTTCTAAGAACATGTGGAGAAAAAAAAAAAAAAAAGAGAGCGAGGTTCTTCACAGGAAATGCCTCATCTGTGGAGGTTCTTCCTAATGGGTATCTCTGCTGTCACCAACCTTAGGGCTGCAGCTTCCAAGCTACTCAAAATGGGATTAGTGTTTATAAAACAGAAACAGGCCTAAATTCCAGACAGGGGCTGCACCCATGAGCAAAAATTAAGTACGCATTCCAAAATGGACTAAAGCCAATATTATTTAGAAAGTACAGAAAAACCCCGAGTTAAATTTAGTTCTGCCCATAACCATGCAATAGACCTTGTATTGCACTCAATGAAAAAAAGCACTCATTTTCATTCTTTTGCATGCACCAGATACGTCGAAACTTTACAACAAGGCCAAATCAAGTATGATTGCTTACAAGTTTAGGAAGTAAAAAAATTTGTCAACTGAGTGTATTTATAATATTCTACCTAAAGCATTATGCATCGTTTAAGAATTTGTGCCAACGCATACGTAGCAGTATGTGTATATTATTTTATATAATTTTATTTAGAGCTTTCAGAGGCAGACAGTTACTGTTATCCCTAAATACACATGACCTGATCACCGTCTACTTCCAGCGGGACCTGACCTGCAGCTTATTGCACCAACAAGCCCAACTTCGTCTGCTTGTCTCCAACCTGCCCGTAAATTGGAATTGCTTGTGTAACGAGAAACTTAAAGTAAAAAAAAAAATGTTTTACCGCTGTCCACAAACTACAAGCACATCTGCCTGAAGTGCCGTTTAAAAGTGTAAAAAGCCATATTTCGCCAGGCTATGTGTTCCAAAAACATGCTGTAACAAAACATAAGATGCTTTCTCAGGGAATACTTTACGTTGCACGTAACATCCAGACTAACAGTCTTACGTGGTAATATTACGAAAGGTGGCTTAATTAAAAAGTACATTAACTGGGTCTCCTCCACACAGATATTTCCCGCAATTAAAAAGTGCTCGATTACATGATTCGGTGTGCGCAACTGACATTTTGAAGATAAATCTGTACATTCATCTATTGTCTGCGATTGCTGTGCGAACTTTGTTTCCAGCTATGGCGTTCGTTTGTCTGTCCTCTAGACCGAGAGAAACGTGGTGCGTCGGGTCACGTAGGACTCGTGCCTGCTGGGCAGCGGGAGTAGCTCCCCCTTCGCGAGCCCCTGTCCTTCCACGCTTTAGCCTGGCGAACGTGCACGCTCGCTCTCGCTACCTTAGCTGAACGGCATTGCGTCATATTCAGAAAATGGCTCCCCCTTTCTCGCAGCGCTAGAGTAAACCGGCGCCTAATCACATGACTCGGAGAGGGCCGTTATACCTACCCAGTGCAGTTTCCACATCAAAGGATGTAACACACTTCCCAACCAGCTTCACATTCCTCTGTACGCGATACAAATAAACTTCGTAGGCGTTTTTCACGCTTTCTTAAATCTTTGTTGCGGCTTTGGTGCGGTTTCCCCACGTCCATCCATCCGTAACTCCGAACATTTACAATAACAAAAAAAAAAAAAAAAAAAAACAGGCTAATACACGACATAAATGGATAATACTTTACACGTTTTACCAATTTATGCTATTTTTTAATTACTGCTATATATTGACACATTAAATAATTGATATCTACGTATGAAATTACATACGATAACATTACAAGCGCTATACATGACTACAATAACGTTAACGAATAAATTTTTTTAACAATAGTAAACTAAATTTTTTCCAGTGGAATAAAGCCATGTTTCAAGTATGTTATGACGTTTACATCTAAATGGCAAATACTAAATCTGTAAACTCAGCTGGATTCTTGAACCCTATTTAATTTACACACACACACACACACACACACACACACAAAACAAACACACACGTGCGTCTTGTTATTCCCTTTCGTACTACTCAACATTAGTTGAAGAATCTTGCACGAGGTTATTACAAGCCCACCCAGGATTTGTACCAGTAACCGCAAGGTTCTTGACCGTTACACACTCCATTCAAAAATTTAAATAGCAATTTGTCACGAGGAAAAAAAAATCACTTGGATCCAAATATGAGGATTAATTAAACACACCCATTCTTGAAATATAGCCAGCTATCATAGTACTCCACCATCTATAGAAAATTATGTACACAGCATGCAAGTTGGTTAATGTTTCTATACTGAACTTAGACCTGAACCAGCTATTTAAATCACACATCATTCTTTAGCTTCAGTCTTGACTGATTTTAATAGAAAGCAATTTCAGAATAGTATTGTCTCATTGCCAGCCTTTTCAAAGTTCATAGGTCTTAAAGTCTGGTTGACCCTACTACTCAGCCAAAGCAGTCACCCTATCTTCCTGCTACAAGGGAGATGTCAAAATGATCAACTTAATTTCAATGTATTTAAAGAGTCACCACCTAGTAATAAGCACTTGGCCTGGGGGTTGTAAAAGGTTTGCATGGGATCTCTATTCCCACACTTTCCACTCAAGGGAGTAAACATTACACATCATACAAGTGCTTGAATCCTAACAACTGTGGCACAGACACCCTCCAACTGGGGGCAAATTTCAGTCGTACTACATCATGCACAATACCTCTCACCCGCTGCACCAGATAGTGGAGGCCCTGTGCAGCACCTTTAGCGGGCGACTGGTACACCCTCAGTGTAGGAGGGAGCGCTACCGCAGATCCTTCATTCCCACTGCTGTTAGACTGTA
>JABJVR010004874.1:0-14191 GCA_025773905.1 Chitala chitala | reverse complement strand
AGTAGTGATACTTATAGAGAGTTGGATTGTTCCAAGTAATTTTATATAAATAGCACAAAATAAGTCCTCCTTTGCTCAATAAGTCCTCCTTTTAATAATCACAGTGTTTTCAACATACTTTTTTCTCTCTAATTTTTGCATGCCCATAAGTGGGTTGGGTTCAGTCTTGGACCTTTAAAGTAATTTTTAGTTCCTCTCTGTTGCCTTCTGCTCATGTTTGTATAATATATTCTTCATACATTTTAACAGAACTACATCTTAATGTCCCCTCTTGCTACAGCTTTGTTAAGAACTGTAGAAAAACTGTATTAGGAAGGGCAATATACTTGTAATGCAGTTCATGGTCAATTTCAGACTTTTAAAATGTTGGATTTATGTTGAAGTTAATTTCAAGTCCTAATCAGTTTTCTTCATTTGTTATATAGAATGAATACGTCTAAGTTTTCTATCTCAAGTTTTTTGCTGTCTTGAAGTAAAATTATGTTCTGAAGTTGAATTTTAACATGTTTTTAATGTCTCTAAATTGGTTAATTCAAGGATTCCTGCAACAAACAGAATCAGCAAGCTTTGTACAGGCTCTGAAAAACATTTACTTATTTATATATATAGTATGGTCAAATAAATATGTTACAATTCTAAATAAAGCAAAGTTATTCTTTTAATATAATATGAATTTCAATAGTAGTTGGATATGTCAAACTCTGACCCGCTGCCCTTCTGCCCTTCTCCTCCAAGGCTCAAACTCTAATCGGAGTGGGGGGGTGGCCCTGCGTACACATCTGCCTGACAGTGAACTGACTATGCTGAGCCTGCTAAAGGAGCGGTGTGATAGCGGGGGCAGCACAGCCAGCTCCGCCTACTTGACCTCCAGCAGACGCTCCTCTGGCATTTCCCCATGTTTTTCAAGCCGGAGGTCCAGCCAGGGGTCCCAGTTTGAGGGGCGAGGCCTGCAACGCCAGCTTCACCACCTCAACACGACGGACTCTTATGACCCCATCTCTACGGATGCCTCACGACGTTCCAGTGAGGCTAGCCAGTGTAGCGGGAGAGGTAGTGTGAGTGAGCTACGGAAAGGTAGGACCATGGATGAGTGCTCAGCAGGGCTGCTCAGTCTTACTCCGGCACAGCATTATCACCTGAAGGCCAGGTATGCAGCTGCCACAGGTGGACCACCCCCCACCCCGCTGCCTGTTATGGAGCAGATAAGCCTGAAAACCCGAACGGCAACGATGAGAGATTGCCTGGATGGGGGCCATCATGCTCTACCTCCTCTGGTGTTGTCACGGCGATGCAGTGACAGTGGGTACAATCGGTGCAGGACATATAACTACAGAAGAGCCAGTGACCCTGTGAAGACTAAGCCATTGGAGCCTTTTACTTTGCCTGAGGTTCAGCGCTTTAGCAGTCTCAACAACATGCAACCCCTGCCCCTTCATGGCAACCTCCAGTTCTCAATGGGTCCTCAGTGTTCCAGCACAGAGAGTTGTGTCTTGGCTGAGGGAAACCTGCAGTCTGGACGTCCTTTACCGGTGCCACCCATTATCACTGAAAACGAGATGCTAGAGACCCTGGATATGGAGGGGAATGGAAGCCTGCGCTTAAGTGACAAGGACATGCTGCCTGATGACCTGGTGCAGTATTTGAGTTCCCAGGAGAAAGCCAGAGCCCAGGATAATCAGGGTGGTGGTTTTAGCATGGACTCAGGTGACTGGTCCTTGGACTCTCGATTGTCTGGAAATTTGAAAATCTCAAGCTCAGTGAAAGGAGTATCAGGGAGCCTAACTCAGAAAGATACAAGGGAAAACTCTGGCAGAGAAACTATGCCCATCCAGTGGAATGAGGTCAGTTCAGGGAGCAAAGATGAGTCACCACAGAACCTGCAACAAAGATGTGGTCACCAGTTGGAACAGAGCTCTGGCAGTCATCAGTTTAGGACATTTGTCAATCTAACAGTCCAACAGCAGCAAGGACAGATGTCTAACAGCTCTAGGCACACTTATGGTTCACAGCAAAATGGCTTCTATCACCGAAGTAGTATGAATAGAGATGTGGGAAGTACTGGCATGGAAATGGATATGCCTCTTAGAAGAGCAATAAAGTCAGGACAGGAGCAACAGTGCAAGGCAAGCTTTGGAAAAGTGGAGGCATCTGCCATTTCTCGTCCTGAAAAGATGAATAACTGCCTGCCCTCAACACACAACTTTCTGGATGAGATGCAGCAAGTATGTGAAGGCCTACAATACTATTTCCAACATAACCATTCCACAAATCAACAGGACCGAAGCCAGTTGCTTTTTCCAGGGCCCAACCTCTCCCAACCCAGAAGGCGTTATTTTTCTTCCCACCACCCTAAAGACAAGTCAGTCAACATGGAGCAAGGTTCCATGCAGCAGCAGCAGTTCTACAACATCGTGAAGAACAGCAATGCCATTCTTAGCCATTGTCAAAGTACTGCATGTGGAGTAAATGGGTCGCTCTCTAGCCAAGTGACTCAACTGAAACTGGAGGTTTCAGATGATCATCAGGCAAAGTCCCATTCAAAGATGCAACAGCAGTCTGGCCCTTTCAAGCAAGGGCTTCAGGATAATTGTTTGTGCTTTGACCCTGAAGAAGCCAAGACATCTCAGTTTTTAATTCCTGAGGACAACTGTCTTCTTGAAATGATGGCTGGAGAGTCAACAACTACAGATGGCGAGACCCTCGTCTCCTCTGGAGTGGATCAGGTGACCAGTACTGTGGACGGTGGAGTTGGCATCCTGGACAATGTGCTGTCAGACTTTGAAGCCATCTTGGATGACATGCATGACCAGGATTATCTGGTTCCTGGGGTTGTAAACCCTGGAATCCTGCAGAATCTCTCCCGGAATCCCTTCTGGCTGACCACACCACAGGCCTCCATGGTGTTCCACAGCCTGCCCACTGGCCATAACAACATGGCTGTTGGGGATATGGGCTCCCTCCTAACTACACTTGCCGAAGAAAGTAAACTCCTGACTGTCATGCAATAGCTGTTCTGTCCAGTTGGCAAAATATCAGGAAAGTGAAAAGTTTATAACATGCAGAATGATAACTGAGAATGAAACACATTTTATTTTGTAATCATCTCATCCCTGAAAATGGGGATGAAGCAGACATATATTCCTTTTCTGGAATGAAGGCTGATTTTGAAGCCCTTCTTTTGTATGATTTTGTCATGACGTTGTGGAGGACGTTTTCTGGCCACCCATTTTAAGCAGTGTTCTGTACAGTGTCTTTCGCCTTTTATTGTAAGACATTTGTGTAAATGCATGTAGTAATCAGATTCAACTATCAATATAGTCAAAATTAGTAAGTACGCTAAGCCATTTACCAGTGAAACTACCTACTGTACCATTGTACATACACCTGTTTAAAGGCCTTCTTTTTTGTTAAACTCACATAATTCAGTTGTTTTTTTGTATTTCTGTTACTTTTTGTTCATTACTTATGGTACTATATACATATACACACAAAGTATACAAAGTGTATACACACTATATATAAAGTATGTTTGTGTGTGTGTGTATGTTTACAAATCGTCCTACACATGCAGTTGTCTTTATATAGACATCCCCTGATTTACAGTATTGGTTTCTGAAAATAGTGTGTAAAGCTAAAAAACAGATTGAGAAACTATTTGTACTATTTCAAGAGAGACAATAATTATGCATTCCCAGCACATCTGAAAACCTCAAACCAAGTCTCCCACATATAACTAAAGCACTCTAAAATACCTATTTAATAATCTATGTATGATTTTAACACAATATGTAAAACTTCAAATACAAATAACTTAGTTATCAACTTGAAATCATTAATGAGTTTGTTCCTGTGCAGACTGTGGTTAAAGTTTATACACAATACTGCACAATGTTATATTTTTTATATCTTGTACACAGTGACAAACATTAATACATTTTGTTAATATGTTAACTGTAGACAACAGTTTAAGCATACAAGGAAATTTGTTGTAATGCACAATTACTGTAGTCGCTGATAGAAGATGAGGATTGATGGTTTCTTGGGTGGAATTTTGTTTTTGTTGCCTTTGTTCATGTTTGTACAACCTTATAGAATGAACAAAAGACAGGAAATCGATCTGATAACATCTGATTGTACACAAGAACTAAATACATTACTTCTTGCATTAATTTAGAACTTTTTTTTCAAATTGCATTGGTTACGATATCAAAATTTTTGTGCCAAAAGCTATGAAGTGACATATGAAAAAAAATTATTTTAAAATCATATACTGAGGGATACTTATGCGTTTGGTTAAAACTTTATTGAGAAAATAGGTCATGTATGAAAAATGTATCAAAACTCATGAAAACTTACAATGAATACTGAGGGTAAAATATTATTTTTAGCTACACAATGCAAATGAATTTAAACTTTATTCATAAATTATGATATCACACAATGTAATTCAGCAGCAGTGCATGTTTTACTAACTAGTCTGCATAGGTTCCTACATGTACATGAGAAGCCACGGGTGCACAATGTAGTGTGAAATTTACAGGAAATCAAGAGAAATTTGAAAGTCATGACCAGGTTACTTTTATTGTTTAATCAATTTTTGTTTGTATGTTGAAGCAGAATTTCTCGTAAGGAAACAAAAACAAAATATATTAATTCATTTATTATGTATGTCAAACAGCGTTTCACTGGTAAAAAAAAAAAAAAAAAAGCAATGCTTTAATGTGTAATGTTTAAATATTTAAACCCATTTTTACTGATGCCCTAAGTAATATCAGTTTCTCACCTGACGTACAGTGCTGTTTATTGTAATATTGACAAATTAGAAATAATCCAAGTCCACTTTTTAAGGACGACCTCTATCACATTACTGTGAGTGATCGCAAAGATTCAGTTTGATCCTGCAGTGTTTGCAGTAGTCAGAAACGTACCATTTTAATTTTGTTATAATGAGGGGGGGTATGAGCATGAAATTAGTGTTTGTATATTATTTTAAATTTTTTTGTTCCTTGTGAAATTTAAGTACTGTTTTGTTTAAAGTTTCAGTTTTCAGTTATAGACTTCATAATGTGTTTTGATCTGAAATGTATATCTGAGGAAAACAGGAAGTAGTTATAAGGTATGTGCCTTGTTGCTTTGTAAGGTATTGGAGAGGATAACACTGCCAAATCTTTTATTATGAGTAACAGCAGTGTAAATAGTGGTAGGATCCCAGAAAAGGTCATAACTTTGTTTAAAAAAAAAACAAAAGGATTGTCATTCTGTTGGTAAATTATTGTGTTTAAATATGTAAACTGCACAAAGTTTGTCCATTTTAGTCTCGTTTTTGATGTTATTGGACTAATTGTCTTTGCTTTAATATGTATGGATGCATTATTCACTGTAAGTGTAGCAGAGACTTAAAGAGGACTTACAGGTTAAAAAGTAATGATTTCATAGCTGGGAATCTGTGACTCCGGTCTGGGTCCAGTAGGAGTTACTCAGCAGCAGGGAGTGTTTACACAACCATTTACCAGCAGAAGCAATTAGCTATTTTATAACTGACAATAAATATTTGTATGATTTTAATAAAAAAGGATGTTGTACATGAAAACTTTCTTGCTTTAATGCTGTCTTGTAATAGTGAATTTAGGAAAATACTAAATGTAACTGGAAAATTCTTAAAAATTTACTCAGAGAGCAAACTTTTTTAAACTCTTAAAACACCTGACTGTCATAGTTACACAGAGGTAAGAACACCTTGGATATTGCTGTGACTCACAGATACCTGTCACATGCTCCTCTTGCTCATAAACGCCAGATCAGGAAGCCGTTGTCATTTTGCTTTGAGTTTACCAGCTTGGCCATCATAATGACAAATTCGAGAGTAAACCATATAAGACTGAGAGTAATATGAGAGTAAAACCATCTTTCTTACTTTATCTTTTATGAAAACAGAGTGGCTAAATAAAATGTAGGTTAACTAGCACTGAAATATTCAACACACACAGTGCAATTAAAGGTATCCATTCTACCTGAACAGTATATATTTGGGCTGTGAGAGCAAACTGGAAAACCCAGAGGAAACCCACCCAAGAATAGTGATGTCCACTGAAGCACTGCGTTGCCCCCAAATGTAAAGAAAACCAGACAGATCGATGAACTCATAAAATTCAATTTTGCACTGCAATTTGTTATTCACAAACAACTTTGAATAACAATGACCTCATATGGGAGGGGGTCAGGACCAACAGGCAAGTTAATGCCATTTAAAATTTTAAGATCTTTTAGATCTAACATTTGTATAATTTTGGTGAACAGAGCATAATGTAAAGCCAGTTAGAATCATTAAGATACTATTTAAGTGGATGAAGATAATCTAACATAAGATGGTTTTTAAGATTGGTTTAAATGCCTCTCTACTTTCACTGAATCATTGATCAATGTTCTGTGTCAAGTTTTATTTTTCCTGAGACAGTACTGGAAAACAGAAGACCATTTCCAAAAAGAGATTTGTCACTATGGTAAACTTGCACAGGGCACACATTAAACAGGGGGTAGAGGAAGTGCAAAAATCCCAGACTGCCCTCGCTGAAAGATCCAAAGGAGAAGGAAGAAAGAATTGCTATAAATTGTTCCAAGCAGACAGGTGAAGGGGGCTCAGCTCCTTTGAAGGTCAGGGATGCAGATGTTTCAGGGAGAGAAGACTGATATCTTCAAAGGGCCATCTTCACCCTCCCCACCCTTTCTCCACTCTTCACTACTTGATAGGGCAGATCATCAGAGACAGAGACATAGCATCAAGGACTCCCGTCAGTACCCTCTGAGGAACCTCAGTACTCTGTGACTTAGCAACAAAGGAAGAGGCACTTGTCAATCAGACATCAGTTCCCTGCCTTTTGACACACTTCTCCACAGGTCTCAGGGGCAACATCTCAGACCATGCAGCCTGGAGGTTCGTTTATAAATAGCAGCTTGTGATCACTAGTGTGCCAAATGCTAATGTTATCTCTGATCACTTACAGTCGATCAAGTAGAGTTGACACGAGGCCCTCTGCAAGCACACTCTGCTAGCGCTGTCGTGCACACACTCTCGAAAAACATTCATGGAAGACTTGCAAACACAAAAAGGCCTCTCGGGAGACTTAGTGGAAATTCCCATTTTTATGTTGCTCTTTGACTGTGGTTCCTCTTAATGGATTTGCATCAGCATCCACTGACTTGTGATAAACAAAAAAGATCTTTATGTAAACAATGTAGATGATATTTGCATATAACATTACCTTCTGTCCTAAACAGATGACTATGAACAATAGGAAGGTGATACATATGATTACTCAGAGATAACCAGTTTCATTTGTCATAATAACAGACTAATGAGAATCAGCATTTCAGCCACTGTCAGATCAACAAAGATAGGTAAAAGTAGTCTCCTCCCCTTTTGAAGGTCCATCATGTTCGGACCTCAACTTGGATTTTATTCAGTTTTGTGTGGGTGTCTCCCAGAGAAGAAGTCATCAGGACGAAATCTGGAAGATGGGAAAAGACCAGAAGATGTGAGATAATGATGGTCGGCACCCACCAAAACAAAATATTTTTAAGCAGAAGTTTGTACACCAAGACGTAGCTTGTCAGCTCCACTTTTTGACTGGCTTTGGTTTATTTTGTAAAATCCAGGTTCTGTTAGTTTTACTGTTTGTTGCATTTATGTGTGATTTCTTCAAGTCTGTGCACACAGCAGTCTGATTTTCTTCATTTTGTATTTTAGTTTTTGGATTATTACAGTTTCATACAGCACAACTTCAACCACTTTAATCATTTTGTTAAACAAAATTTAATACTTTTGTTTATGTGTTATTTAGTATCAGTTAGTCTTTTGTTTTTGTCTTCTATATTGCTGTTTGAAATATTTTCAATCTTTTTCTTTTCACCACTATTCACAATTAGTCACAAACTGCCCTTTTGACCTTCACACATTGTCACTGTCTTCACTGTTATAGGCCAACCCACACCAGGTCATGACACCTGCATACCTGTAGTGTTTACCATGGATGCCACCTGGGAAAATTAGTAAAGAAACAATCTGTTTATAATACAAATGGAAACACGTCATCTTTTATTTTTATTCATAATTATTACGTAGTTGCTGATTTTAAAAGCTCAGTTGAACTAAAATTGGATTGGATTGAACAAAAGGCTAGTCTCACACATGGATGAGACTAAGCCCTGACACAGCTGTCTGACTATATACAAAGACATTGCTGAGTTTGGTGTGAGCATGGGTGCAACACAGTGCTTAAAACACTACAAAATTTATAATAGCTGGCCTCAGCTGTGACCCTCAACTTTGGTCTTCCTTAGCTTATTTCCCTCAAGGCCATGACAAGGTCAGGAAGAGAGCCTTGTAGGCATTGGGGTCACCACTGTCACCACATAGGGGAGTTTTCTTGATTCAGGTCACAGAAGGTGAACGCATGTGTCAATTAAATTGTATGGTGCTGTCCATAGAAGGTCTGCTGCTTTGACTTCAATTGCAGTGCAAAAATGCCCAGGACCAAAGCCGGAGACCAGCTGGTACAGTTTTTTCTAGGGGATCAAGATTGACCACCATTGCTGTGCTGTTCTTATAAATGTGCACTGGGTGTGATGATGCCAATGTTGGTCACTGACTCTTGGAATTTAATTAATTGAATGATATACTGAGGAATTACAGATATGGCCAAGTGAAAACATGTGCTGTTTTCACTTTTTCTTGTTAATGAAATATGAAGGATGTGTTTTAGTTACACTCGGGACTTCCAGGTCTTTTAGCTATCCTTTTAGAAGTTAATTGTTGAAACAACAGTTTCTCCAACACTGAACATAAATGCAAGGTTTTATGCCGATTAACAAATATTAAATCATACCTTTATTAATAAATTGCATTTGATAACTCAAATAAAAACCTTAAGTAAAGCTGTCGTTGGAATTCTTGGACAATATAAACACGCTAATAAATAAAACTATGAACTTGATAAACAATTAATAAATCAATAACTAAAAATCATGAAAATTATAAAATCCAATTTCAAACAGATTTTCAGGCCAATATCCATCATTTTCATTATTTAGATTTGTGAATATCAAAAGTTTGTATTAATAATTTCCCTTAGAACAAGCATCCATGCAAAAGCCAGATTTAGTGGATTTAAAGGAAAATTCATTATGTTCCAGTAGAATCCCAATTATTTTTAAAGCTGAGGGGAAAAGAAATGGTGATGTGAAGACATAAGTGTGTAGACAGTTAACTAAGCTTATATAACAATCACAACATGTGCTTGTAGTCAATATGTGAACCAATAAATGAAACAAGACAGTGGAGAAGGTTTATCATTAATTAAGTAATTTAAACAAATGTAGAATTAGTAACAAATGCTACAACATGAGGTTAAAAATGTTTATGATGACAGGTCACCAGTCCCAGGCTAGAAATGTGTCTTTGTTATTGTGTCCAGATTGGGCTCAAACAGGGTCCTCTCGGTTATGTAAGACTGACATATTATTTTAAATGCTAAAACCTTATTATTATTATTATTATTATAAGGTTTTTAGATAGCTTTTCTCATTGTTTTATTAATTTAAATTTGATGCCCGTTACTTTGTGCAATAAAGTCCTGTTATGTTGGTCGTTACCAAGAAAAAAAAAATGTCCAGAGTTCATAGTAGTAGCTGCTTGCGGCTGGCTCTTTACTTTGCCTTTTAGCTTTAGCATTATTTTGCAAACTTGCCAAGTGTCAGAGTTTCTTTCCCATGAAGCTGACATCATCTCACTTTTCAGAGAGCCTTACGACCGTGAAATGACTTTTTACGGTTTTGTGAGCCAAGTGAAAAAGTAGGACATGCCTCAGATTTCACGCCTGCAGTTCTGAAGAAATCACTTTTGCCCTGAACCTGCTGCATGCTTAGAGCTAAACCCTGTATCCCCCCCCGCATGCCCCTCAGTGTTTGACAACTTTGTCAAACGGACCCTGAAGATTTTGATGTACTTTTAATTGTATTCTGCTGGTGACTTCCCAGCTTAGGTCATCATATGATTGTCAGATATGATTGTAACTCCAACACTGCAACTTTCTGCTCATTGCAGTGTTCAGAATAAAGGATGCCCTACTGCACCTCCTCCACTGCTGTCATTCCTATAGTTTAGGGGAGCAACTAGCTCCATCCTATTGCATGCATTATTCTTTCTAAATAAGTGTAACTTCTTGCATTTTCTGAATGTAGATAAAGAAATCTTTGAAGTATTACCAATATCACCCGTTGTTATGATAACTACACAGAGGCACCCTGTGGCTTACTTGGTAAAGTATCTGACTGGACTGCAAATGTCTCCCGATTCAACTCCTGGCCTGGCTACCAGGTGCATCCTTGAGCAAAATTCTTAGTGTTAGCTCCCCAGGTACTGAATGATGGCTGCTCAGTGTGTCCCACATGGGGAAGGGTTAAATGCTGAAAACAGGTGTTTTCCTTTACATTAATGAAGATTAACAAAAAATATATATTTGAATCCTAACTTTTACCATATATATTAACCTAAATGTAAACAAGCAAATGTATAATAGAAAACAGACAGTTACCTACAGTAAAGGATTACTTTTGTTTTAAACTAAATATTAGGTTTACAGTTTAATTGAACATAGAAAAAAGTGGTAATGTTTTAGTACATGACACATTTACAGCTTTTAAATGAAATTGCTCTTTTTAGTGGTGGGTTTTGAGTGTCTAAAGAGAGAAGGATTTGTGGGTATGGATGTCAGAGGAAGTCTCACCGCACCACTGAAGAGGCCAGAGCCAAAAGCTGACATGATAGTGATACATCGTCTTACCTGTCAGAAATCATGCTGATGCAGACCATAGTAATCCTAGAGGAGTGCGGGGTTGATGAAGTTCTGCAGATGCTTACACACAATTCCATTCATTTGTGTTCATGTCTGAATTCAAACTAGGCCTCAGTTAATGACCACTGGGCAGAGAACAGCAAGGCGTTATATGCAAATATTTGATGATCAGTGGTGTTCTGGAGGCGGCAGAGTGAGCGAACACAAGCCCAGCAATGAGGAAGCTATATTAGTCAAGCAGAAGAATGATCAAGCAGGTGGCAAGGCTGCAAAGTTGTGCAGGTCAATCAGATATTGTGGGGAGAAAGACAATGTTCCACTGGCTGAGAGTTGCTGAAGATTAAGCACTGGCAACCACAATGGCGGTTTTATGGTAAATCAAAGAGCGACAGCATCTTCATCTTTAAGTGGTTGGATTGATGAGGAAATGTTGTTTATATAAGTCTGGGAATTTTGCCTAAGAGACTCGGGTGAGAGAGAAACAGACAGAGAATGCCATGTACCTATAAGTAGTAATTGTAAAGAGTATGGGATTGTGTTAAATACAGAAAACTGTAGAAAATCCAGTACCAGTCCCAATGTGACTCTTCCTAGCAGGACCCGCCTGAGATGTATGAACCAGGTCAGTACGGAGTTCGTGGTACCCAGCATCAAGGCTGTCAGTATAGAGTCTGGTGACTGACAATGTCAAACTCAGCAGACAGGACCTAAAGATGAAGGATTGAGTGGGAGAAGGAGGAGGTTTCCAGCAGAGCCAAGATCCTTAGAGCTGGCAAAAAGGACTGTCTCAGAAGGGCTCGGCTTTGAGTCTTGGTTCAAATCCATGCAGAAGTTAAGAGTAAAAAAAAAAAGTTTGAGAGTTGATTGAAGAGTATGGCTTCTGGTGTTTAGGAGGGACTGAAGGAAACAGGTCTAAAGTTTCATTGCACTGGGATTTGGGCTACTTTTTAAGGAGAGCTTAGTTTTTTTTTTTTTTGCTGGAAGATTGCACAGAAATTCCAAAGCAAAAGGACAGGGGTCAAAACAGAAAGTTGGTAAGAGATTGAAGTAAAATGGGTGAAACAGCTAAGAGTACCCATTCACTGCTCAGTAGTGGTTTGAAAGTAAATGGATGAATGAATAGTCACTGTATTTGCACAGCTCTAAGTCTTAATATCTTTATGTCAGGCGGGGGTGTGCAAACTGAGAAAGGTGCACTGCAGGAGACTGTTCAGGCATTATGGGTATAGAAACAACTGCTTGTGTTCAACTTTTTTTTTTTTAAATTAATCTGTGAGATCATTTTAGGTGTCAGTGCTGGGGCATGAGGAATGGAAGGAAGTAAAAGAAAGCTGAAAACACTTTCTCTTATTTCTATCAAAACCTGTAGGTTTGGGTTTATTGTGAAAGAAATAATAATACGCAATACATAATGCATGAAAAACCAAAACATACATCCCTGAGTGGAAACCTGGGCTACACATGCAGTTTGATTTTACCACCATCAATTAAACCCTGAAGTCAGAATTTGGAAGAAAATCACACTAGTCTAGAAATTAAAGAACAGCTGAAGGTCAACAGGATAACACTGCATGCTGAGTTAGTAAGCGTTCTACCAAAGTGTACACAAACGAGTAGACTATTTTAGAAGTTTAAAAGGATGTGAAACCCATCTACTTCAAGTCATTGGACAATAATTAGCATGATAAAGTAATTAGTAAGTAATTAAAGCTTTATTTATACAGCATTTTTTTAAATAGGGTGACTCAAGATGATTTACAATACACACACACACACACACACACACACACACACACACACACACAATAGAGCAAAGGAACATACAGAAGCCTGTAAATTTTAAATGTCTTAGTTTTTTTAAAACAAACTAAGAGATTATACAGTTCTGAAACTCAAAAGCAAACTACTGTATTGTAGAATTTTAGAGTCAACTACTATATTCTAGAATTCTGGCGCCCACAGGACACTACCACTGTTTACAGTGCAGTGTTCTCTTCATTGTACTGGTGCATTGGGACCCATACAGATTGCAGGGTGAGCACCCCCTGCTGGTTCCACTAACTCCACTTACAGCAGCAACCATAGTTTTCCCAGTGTCCAATCCAAGAACCAACCAGGCTCAGTCATGCTTAGATTTCATGCACTATCACACTTGAAAGCTGTACTGTGTAAGATGCTGGCATATGTATACTTTGTAATTTGTGCATTTCCATGGGGTGTGAAAACAAGAAAATTGGATCTTTTTGGGTCTATCCCAGTTAACAGGAAAAGCTGTGCTGGAGGGTGAGTAGCTGGTGAAAAGGTCAGCAAAAGTAGGGGTGGTGTCTGAAGTTAGCTGCTGTTTGGTAGGGGTGCAGGGAATAGGAAGGAACAACAAAGGGAATGACAGAAACAATCTTTCTCTTTACTGTGAACTGGAGCTCCAGGGTCCAGTTGAGTAAGTAAAGCCTGAGGGGAGATGAGGCTTCAGGGACCTGGTGATAAAGCAAAAAGAACTTCAGAGTTGTGAAAGGAGAACAGGACTGGAATAAGGATAGTCCTGGAGGTAGATTGGAATGGCATAATTGTCTTGACTGAAAAATTCATTTTCCATAGTGTTATTAATTGTGCCTTAATCAAGCACATAATACTATTGAGCCACAAATGGTCTGCAATGGCTCCTGGGTCTCACCTGAAGATTGCCACTATTATCTTCGTCCATGTATCCTCAGTTGTAACAACACAGGCCAGCCCAAATAACGGTTCTAGCATATTAGACATTACTGGAGTTAAACCAGGGGTGCCAATATTTAACAAAAACTTTACAATATGAACAATAATCAGAGTTGTAATAACTTGTTCCTCTGACACTACATTAGTAACTTTCTCTAAAACCTGACTAAAGGAGATGTGTCATAATTTGTGTAGGGTTCACTAACAGAAGTCTTACTCCTTTGTATAATCACTAACTTCAAAATATCTTATGCAACTACAAAAGTAGAATAAACCTGAACCTGGTTCACTGCCGAATATTTATTCTGACTTGAACCAAGACCAAATACTTGGCATTGGAAAGCCCACAACTTATTAATGCAGTTTGATTGATGAATTAACAAACAGCTGGCAGCAAACTGACAAGGACATTTGATGGCAAACTACTTTAAATACTACAATTAGTGAAATCAATAATAGGCAAATTAAAATTATGTTTAGCCAAATCCCAAATGTACACTGTAAAGCTTTTTCTAATTTATGACAGACATTTGATCCCTGCAAATGAACACAAGGAGCACACTAGTGTAATCAGTAAGGGAGGGGATCAGGCTCAGGAGCACACTAGTGTAATCAGTAAGGGAGGGGAT
>JABJVR010004873.1:0-14196 GCA_025773905.1 Chitala chitala | reverse complement strand
CACACACACACACACACACACACACACACACACACACACACACACACACACACTACGGGCAATTTGGACACACCAATTAACCTAACCTGCATGTCTTTGGACTGTGGGAATACTATTTTTTTTTTCTAAATAGATCATACAAACCCTATTAAAATATTAAAAATTAGAACTATTGTTTCAAAACATAAACTAGTATTATCATGTCATCCACAGTTTAGTAGGTTTATCTCATTTTAATGGTTTAAAACACTGTGTATTTACATGTTATTTCCAGTCAATGACAAAAATAAATATTTGTGTTGTGAACTAAATAATTCAGATGCATGCAGTTGAAAATGTATTAGCAGTGCAAAATGGAAGTACAGTCAGTCTTGTTGCTGCTCTTCAAATTGGTTTGGCAGTACCCCTTTTTATTAGAATAAAAAAGGTCTTCCTAAATAAAATTATTACTATATTATGATTATTACAATTTATTTATGGGCACCTTTCAGGTCACCCAAGGTCACTGTACAAAACACAGACGAGCAAATCAATAGCAATAACAACAAACACTGAATGACAATAAGCACAGATATAATTGATAAATTAGCCTACATATTATTGCATGAAAACTTATGTATGCTTGGTTGGAATGCAACCAAAAAAAATGTGGAATTTGTAATTTTGAATAAGGTGGTTCTTAAGACACAATCTGGAAATGGATAGTCAGAGTTATGGTTGTTTTCTGACGGGGAGGTACAGAGGTGGGGAACAGTGTGACTAAAGGCTGTAAAGCCCATGGAGGTGCAGCAGACAGGCGGTGTGGGTGGGGAGGCCTGATGTGGAGTAGAGGTGCAGCATTGTATGAGCTCTGGCAGGTAGGGTGGAGTAAGTATATAGAAGGCTTTGAAAGTGAGGGGCAGAGTTTTAAAATCAATGTGAAAGTTTTCATTCCTATTTGTGAAACAATAGCAGTATATCATTAAGCAAGATCAACTGGTCAGCAAATAAAAGCCATGATGTAAAGTTTTATAAAAGGGGATCTGTAAGGATAGGAAAGACAATCACAATTGATCCAACTAGATATGCTAGTTTTTGTGTTTTGTAATTACATAAACTCCTGCCTGTGAACTACATGTTCTAGCACTCGTCACTCTGTCCCTATATTACTCTCTGCAAAAACATCAAAAATATCAAAAATAATTGTTATTCAATACCTCATTCGCAACAAACACCAGTCGAGAGACTTATAAAATTACAGACTTTCAAGCAGAAAGTTACAGATGTTGGTTTAAAAAAGAAAACAGAAAACAACCAAAAAAAGACCAACATTTATAAATGCATAACACAATTCAGAGAAATATTGAACTTGTCAAAGGTTTGAAGTCACTATCTCTGTGGAGTTGGCAGTGCAATATGTACAGCCAATGTGCTTTTCCTGCATATGAGCTCTCCCAGGTTAGCGTGTTTCAGGCCAGCACCATTCCTCAGCACCAGCTATCGCTACGGAGACTAACCACTCAACATTATTTTTTATGGCAGCAAAGAGCCTACAGGACTCATGATTTTCTTGGGAATCAAGAGAATCGATAAAGCATAAAAACCATAGCAGAAAGTATCTGAACTGATATTTCAAGGGCCATATATTCAAAACATTGCTAGTTTAGGTTTTTCCTTAACTATGCACTGTGTTAAACTTTGAAACAAGCAACTCACCCTAAACCAATTTATTGAAATTGAAAATTAAAAATATGAGCAAATACATTTTTTTGTTGAAAAGAATCCTTTCTACTGTTGAGAGAACCCAAGCATGGATCTCTCGGTATGAGTGTTCATTTTCTAGTGTTGAAGGGATCACAGATCATGGATTGGAATAAGACCATTGCCAATAACTATGTCAATCAGAAGTCATAAGATATTTCATACAATGTACAAAATGCGTGTGTATTTAGAATGCAGCTCTGTGGGACCATTCTGAAAACAAATCTGTCCTAACAAGACTTCAAGCTCCTGAGTGCCAGAAATTAAAGATGCACATTTTAGGAGTGCATTTCCCCCATGTCGGAGGATACATTGATGTCACTGTGTGAGTTGGTGTGCATACAAGTGCGTTTCCTGCTCCTTAGAGTTTGTACAGTTATATAGCCACGTACATGTTATAACTGTCTGATCTGATTCCAGCCACCCACTCCAGACTGAATCTGGTAAAACACCTGGACAGCAGTTAATCCATGAGCAGAGTATTGTGAACCTTCTGTGAAGAATCTCCTGCAAGCTTCTCACCAGAAAGGCCTGACATTTCCTCTCTATTAATAATGGTAATAGCGAGAGCAGTTGCCTCTTGCAAAGTGCTGGTTACCATGACAACATTGGCCAGATGCGCAGAGCACAGAGCATAGACCCCTCCAGATCCTCCCACCACTGGAGCTCTCATATCTGTGATGGAGACGGTCAGTGAACCTGGGGAGAAAGAAGAGCAGATGAGGTCAATGACAAATGTCCAAGTCGGCAATTTCTGTGTAAGCAGTTGCATGTTGATATTGCTGGAAGGGTAAATACAAGCTGGAATAAAGAAGAACAAATGACTCCAAGGTAGTGTGCAATGACAACTTGATAAGATCAACAACATGGGACAGCAGAGGACATCTGTTAAAGAATCGTTAAGAAAGTTGTCTCTCAGCACCATTAAAGCCAATTGCTTTGATGGTTATGCAAATATGACAACAAGAAGGAAGAGCACACTATCATTTCTGTAATTATAGTGTTTAAGTGAAGGATCGTTTGTAATCAAGGAGTTTTCTTAATGAAGGCAGACATCTGACATGTTAAACACTTTCATGCTATTCCTCTTTATTAACAGCAGCTGGATGGTCATTGTTCATTTCATTGTTATAATTATAAAGCCTTTAACCTTGAATTTTAGAGGCAGGAAAGATAACAGATCATTTTAAGGCACATGCTTGTTTTATTTTACATAGGCAACTGCTGTTGGGGAAACATTACTTAAAAAATTAACTCAATATGTTACTTTGTTACTCCCTTTTAAAGTAACAAAGTGCATTACAGCATTACTCAGAATGAAAAGTGATGAGTTACTTTTGCATTACATTTACATGTAAAGTCCACACTGATTATACAGTTGAAATTTGAAACTGATTCACTTAGAACTCTTTTTGAAAATAAATCTGAACAAACCGTGCCATCGGCATCATAACTGCTAGAAGCCCTGTACCCAGGGACAGAGCTGCTGTGGTTTGTGCTCAGGCGCTTTAGTTGTGAGGTTTCGCTTTCTGCAGTAGAAAGCTGCTTGTCAGCTGGATAAGGTTTATGTCAAACAATAATGCCCCTTTCATATCTCTCTGTGAAACGAAAATAATGGAAATAATGGAAGTCACTTTTCATACAATGAATATGTCTTTTAGTAACTGTTCTAGCAAACGAAAACCTTCACCTTCTGCAAGTTACCAATGCCCTTAAAAAGCACAATTAATGCATATAGGTTTTTTAAAACATAACTTAGAGATTACTTACATTATAAAAGTAATGTGTTAGACTTAAAACAATCTGACTATGCACATTTCTTGTGACATGTTATCCACAACACTGCAGGTTAATAAAAATATTGATAAAAATCAATTTTTTTAATTCATAACATTAATAAAAATCACTTTCAGAACAAGTGATTACAATTGATTTTCATAGGAAAAGGCAAAATTAACATCTCAGCTATCCAAAACAACACCAAATTTTGTTAAAAATGAACATAAATATTTTGTGTTAATATGAATTTCATGATATACCAATGTGCATGTGATGGACTGGTGTTCTGTCCAGAGCATCCCCTGCCTTGTGTCCTGTCCTGTCTGGGATAGGCTCCAGGCCACCTAAGAATTTGCACAGGATAAATATTTGGGTTATGGGTGGATAGCTGGATGGACAGATATGGCCCGGCGTTCCTCTTTGTAACTTCAGCTATGCTGTGACAGTTTACCTGCCCAATTAAGCTCTCCAATAGGTATAACTCACCAAGAACACATTTAAACATATGCTCACACAAAACATAAACGTGATAATCACTGCTTATCTATTTCAATATTAAATTTAAAGAAAGTAAAAATAAATCAATACCACATCACACTAAGCATACACACTGAAATTGTATGGAAACAAACTGTCATTTTTGTAGCCACAGTGTAATGAGAAAACAGCACTTAAAGGTAAGTAGGCAAGTACTGTACCATGGATGTAATGCTTGCTCCCAGTCAAAGGGATGTCATATCCTGTCTGTCCTCATGGACAAGATCACTTCATTGTCACCACATTACACACACAAGTGCTAGCTGTTTATTGTGAGGTACTGCCTTTCTCAGATGGTTCTGTTTCGGTTCCTCTATTAATAGCTTTGGGTGATGTTTTTTTAGCTTTTTTGACATGAATTTCTGGATTACCTCTTTCCACCTTGTTTTTCATTTTTCAGTATTGAAACCTATTTTCTACTGTGATCTTCCCTAACTCCCTGTGGTATCATTACAGTTATCCCGAAAAATTAATTACCTTCTTTATTTATTTCTATATTTCTTTCACATTTGTGTTTTGTTTTCCATGATTACACAAATTAAGATAGATAAATTGCTCCCAAATACTATTAAATCAATTTAAACTTAAAAGACTGGTTTTCCTAGTGCTTTATTATAATTGTTTGTTTTTTTTTCTTTTCTCATTTTAAGGGCCATAATGCACAAGACCACTGTAAACTAGCACCATGAGTACTCTAAGAGGAGTGACACAACATGAAAATGATGGCAGAAAAGATGCATGGTGTTTCTTCATCTCGCTCAGTGAATTCCAGATTGGTCCTTGTAAATGTAAAAAATGCCTCATATCAAAGTAGAGATATGAAAGTCATGATGTAAATACCTGAATCATAAATAGGTACAGAGGTGTCATGCCCATTCAGACTCTGTTTTGTTTTGTTTTTCCTAGTGTCGATTTTTTACAGAAATAAGTTTTTTAGTTCCTTAGGTTCATGGGTTTTGATCTTGTGCCTCATCTTTATTGTGTCCTGTTGTTCCACTTCTGAGGGAGACAGCGAGAATGAGATGGGCAGAGAGAGAAGGGGGGGATGAGAGAGAGACATAAGAGACATGTTGTGGGCCCTCAATAAAGGGGGTTTAACACCACTATGTATGTATTAGCATATAAGTGTTGTAGCATGCAAGATGGCGATTTGTGATTTTTAGTTGTCTATGCTTTGGCATGGGAAATATTTCTTTTTTTAAATAATGATTTTTTTTTTTCTGCAGCTCAGTTTTCCTCAGTTTGAAGCTTCCAATGTCTACAACAGGACCTAATCAGTACTGCTACACAGCACTGACCAGTAAATGTTGGGAAGGGAAATTAAACCATGACCTGGCTGGACTTGTATCCTACCAAGTGTAGTTCTGTCATTGCCGGGGTGCCAACACAATAGCAGTAAGCAAGTGCGCGCATAATCCGCGTGCTGGAAAAAGTGGAAAAACCGTATTGTCTCCAGACCAGTCAGAACTGAGGCAACAATATAAGAAGAATCACAATTAAACACCATCACCTCAACTGTGTCAAAACAGTGAACACACAAATTAGAACTCTCCATTTTTTACAAGCAATATCTACTCAACACTTTTGTCCAGACAGAACTGACTGCAGTTTTGTGCAGTTAAACTGACACACTCTTTTACATCAACAGCTTAAGTCTCTGGATAGCCACTTTACAGACCTTACCTGCAGATATTTTGTCCTTAATGTAAAACAGAATCACTCTTTGTTATGTTTGCAAAATGTTTACTTCCATCTGGCCAAAATTTTGTATGGCTGCTAGTTAACACAGACTAGATTTAAACACTGAGACAATGCAACAATAGAGTGACAGGCTTGTTATTGACACCATAAGCAAATTATTTGTACACAAACCGTTGTTCTTCACTTCTAATGTGACTATGCAATGGCCAAGCCCGTGTGAAATGCAACACACATTTCTTCTTTTCCTAAAACCATTCTTGTCATTGTAATGTTACAATGACTCTGAAGTCTATCTCAGAATTGTCATAGCATAAGACAAAGTACACCTTAAATTAGCTGCCAGTGTGTTTTAAGAAACACTGCAACATAATGCTTCTTCTTGTATATATATATATATATATATATATATATATATATATGATTTAACATACACACACCAGTTTCAAGCTAGACCTTCATTTTAAGCTTTTACATTTGTCACAGGAAATAAAATAAAATTAAACCATGAAAAATATTACATATATTTGTTGCAGAGCATTGAAGTAAGGAAAAAAATAGCTGAATGATTGACAATGCGGTTTGTTATTTACTGAGTTCTGTGACCTGGTTGCTATCCATATTAGCATAGAACACAAGGCAGGGAGCCAAACTATTGCTGGGCACACAGACGGACTAAGAACAATTTACAGCTTCCAATTCATCCAGCAGTAAATACTTCACCTTGTAGTAAATACTGCAGCCAGTATGAATCACAGAAGTTCATCGCCAGACATTCACCAACGGTAGGGCCAGTATTCTGTAGCCAATTTATTTGAACTCCTTGTTGTAAGACTGTGAGAAAAAACTGGAGCACCCAAAGAAAATGATGTGCACAAGGAGAACATGCAAATTCCACACTCATGGTTAAAAACCCACAATCCTTCAGGTGGTAGATAACAGCACATTGACTGAACAAGTAATGCAAAAGCTTATAGCTTTCTCAAGTATATTTAAAAGGGTAGGATTGAGAAAATCTCCAGTGATCCATTATAAATACTGAAACTCCACCCAGTGTCTCATACTTGCAGTTCATTACACTGTAGACATAACTGAGATGTGGTATAATAGTGTTAATGCTAACCTCAGATGGGAAATTAAATCTGGTGGGATACTAAATTTATAAAAATTATATTTTGAATCATCTATAGAGTACATTTTACATTAAAGAACAAAAAGACAGTTGATGGTGGTCCACGTGTGATTTTTGAGGATAATATAGTTATAACTATTAGCTAATCGATGGTGGTGTAGTGGTTAGCACTGTTGCCTTGCACCTCCAGGCTTGGGTCCCACCTTGTGTGTGTGTGTGGAGTTTACATGTTCTTCCTGTGCTTGGTGTATTTTCCCTCATTTCCTCCTACAGTCCAAAGATGAGCAGGTTAGGTTGTGTTGTGTGTAAATTGCCTGGTGTGTGTGGGTTGACACCCTGTCCTGGGTGTCCCCTGGGATGGACTCCAGGCTTCCCTGTGACTCTAACCAGGAATAAGTGGTATAGAAGATGACTGACTATTACTAACTACTATCAGGACCAGGTCTATCCCCAAGAAAGCCAGGGGTGGTGGCAGCCAGTATCTGGTGCTTCCTGACTATCCATTGTAATGAATGTTTGAGGCACTATCAAATGCCACATTATCAACAATTATGAGCTTTCAATCCTGGAAATTCACCCAGTCACAATGCCTATGCTTCATGCTGCAAAATTTGAATCTCGTTCCAGATTCATTGGTCTTAAACTGACAACAGCTACATCTCAGGCTTTATTTCTTACTTTATTTCCTTAATGAGAAGTTAGGGAGTAGAAACAGCTTGAGCTGAATTCATGGTGATGTTACTTTTCAAATTGTACTGCATTTAAAAGTTTAAACTTTTAATTGTACCAATTTTATACATGCTAGGTCATTATCATCAATTCTGTTTGGAATTTTACTAGTTGGATCTAGCAGGATTCTTTATATGCTGTAAACAGTTATCTGTGTAATAGAAGAGTTTTAAAAAGTTTAAAATGAATTAGTGCCTTTAGGTTCTACTTGCATTGCATATTTGGTCAGGTCCTGCTCTCCGATTTTATTTTTCTGCAGTGTGCTATCTTAACTCTATTTCCATCACCCCACTGACATCTGAGTTGTAATGACAGTAGAATTACTATTTACATTACTTCATAATCTTCTTCAGCAGTACATACGTGCATACATACACACATAATTTATCCAGCCACTAATTCTTTTCAGGGTTGTGGGTGGCCTGGAGCCCAGCCCAGGCAGAGAAGCACCATGGAAAGGATGCCAACCCACACTAAGGGCAATTTGGAGTTCCAAATTCACTTAAACTGCATGTCTTTGGACTGTGTGAGGAAACCCAGAAGAAAACCACCAAAAATGCCAAGAGCCTGATTTGACTCCAAACCTTTGGAGGTGTGAGAATGCAGAGCTACCAGTTAAACCAGTATCGTTAGCACTAATCTGACATTAATAAGTATTACTTTAGGAAACATAGTGGATGTGTTACGCATTCATAACAGATGTTTTATAAAAAGTATGAGTACTAAAACAATTAATCTAAAGTGGAAAATTCAATTCAATTAATTTTCATATAGTGCCTTTCACAACAAGTTGCCTTAAAGCATATACAAAAGAATTTCCAAGCATGGTCTGTTGAGAATGGTCTGTTAGGATTTACACAGAAAAAATAAGTCATGCCTAACTACTTTAATAAAGCTTGTCAGGTAAAACAATAAGTTACTTTTAATAAGGGGAAGTATTTCATCTTACCTGAGAAATCATTCTCCACCTCCTACATCTACCAGTTTCAAAGGAAAGAATTGCATACCAATGATAATACAATAGAGCATATCAAAAATCCACTTTCTGCTATTTTTTTATTCACATAGAAAGAAAATCAAAGACATAGACAGATAGATTTAGTTGCAGAAAAACAATGAAATTACAATAGATGACAACTGATGTAATGGTTCAGCTCAGAAATAATTTGTACCTGTGATTTTCCTGGTTTTGTGTTTTTCTGTTTTCTTTTGTTTTTCAGTCATAATCTAGTACGTGTCAACATGTAAGATATTCCTCACTGGTAAACTATGAGTAGAGGTTGTGGGTTTTCACATTACAGTGCCGGAGCCTGTGTGTGGAGTCCTCCTGAATTTCACGTAATCTTCGAATCTAGATTGTTAATCCTTCCAGAAGATATTACAAGGCAGACATGGACATGGACATGGAATGGAGATGAAATGTTATAAATATAACACACTATCTTTGTAAGTCGCTTTGGACAAAGACGCCTGTTAAATGAATAAAACGTAAAATGTAAATAATTAAACAGACCATAAATTAATTGTTTTATACTCTCCCATTACATTTCATACATATGAAATCCATAAATAAAAACTGTTTGCGTGTGGTGTGTATATATGTATATATTACTGAATTCAGGTGTTTCAATCAGACAGGTGCCACAGGTGTATAAAATCAAGCACCTGGCCATGCAGTCTCCATTTGGAAACATTTGTTAAACAAAGTGGGTCGTTCTCAAAAGCTCAGTCAATTCAAGCGTGGTACTGTGATGGGATGCCACCTTTGCAATAAGACGGTTTGTGAAATTTCATCCCTGCTGGATATTCCACAGTCAAATGTTCGTGATATTATTAGAGAGTGGAAGCATTTAGTAACAACAACAACTCAGCCATGACGCGAAAGACCACGTAAAATCACAGTGGGGTCAACAATTGCTAAGGCACATGGTGCGTAAAGGTCACCAAACGGTCTGCTGATTCAATCGCTGCAGAGTTCCCAACTTCCATTGTCATTCATGTAAGCACAAAAACTGTGTGGCGGGAGCTTCATGGAATGGGTTTCCATGGCCGAGTAGCTGCATGCAAGCCTCACATCACCAAGTCCAAAGAGTCGGATGGTGTAAAGCACACTGACACTGGACTATGGAGCAGTGGAAATGTATTCTGTGGAGTGACGAATCACGCTTCACTGTGTGGCAGTCAGATGGGTGACATTGGGTTTGGCGGATGCCAAGAGAACGTTACCTGGCTGACTGCACTGTGCCAGCTGTGAAGTTTGGTGGAAGTTTGGTTTCATGCAGATTTGTGACATGTTCGAGACCACTCCTACATTTACTCAAACTTGATTTGAGTCGAAAACTGGTCTGATACAGTACGGCTGAGCTGTTCAACACCGAACTCAAGTGCCTTGACTCTATTTTCAGTTCAGAAGAGCTGGATTGCTCAACACTGGACTTTCAGAATTTGAATTGATAACTAAATGACAAAATACAATTAAGGCTTTTTGTTACACTAAAGTTAACACGTTTTTCTTAGCTGTGAAGGCTAATCGCTTGAAAATACAGTGGAGCCTCAGAACTTTGCAATGAAGCAGACAGGCTGAGGCAACGTCCAGTTACAGAAAAGGAGTTTTATTCAAAGCAAAAATAAAACAAGGTTAAAAAAAAGATCACAACGCTAGGACCTTAACAGAGAGAAATGACATTCACTCTGTCACAATTTTTTTTTGGCTTTTACTAGTAACCTTTTCAGAACCCATGATGGCTTTTTTAATATAAGAAATAAAAAAAACACAACAAGATGTGCACAATTCAGTGAGATGTTAACCCTGGGAGTATTCAGGCAAGACTGACTCATACCAAGTCATACAGGTCGTACGTATCCTTTGTTTTACGGGAAGAAAGACACATCACGTGTCTGACAGGTTTTAGCCTGAAAGGTTCATCGGTTCAAAGTTCCAAAATTTAATTTGAATTCTGACTCGTTCTGAATTCTGATATCAACTTAGATTTGTCTGTTATGGACTCAGTCTTGAGTGCGACTGGCCTCTTTTGGGATTCGATCTTAACTGGAAGTCCAGGCCAGCTGGAATTGGAACAGGAAAAGTAGTAGGATGAATATAAATGAAAGATACACAACACATATCTCCAATTTGTTATGTCCTCTCCTGTCCTGTATATTTCTATGCTTTTCTTATTCTGTTTTTGTTATGGGGATAACCCAGACACAAACTCCAAACCTGCATACAGTTACCAGATAAGATGATTAGCCCGCTGAGCTAAAGACCTGAGGCCCTAGCTTGGGGGATTAACTGTACTTATGTCCTGACTACTGGGGGAATTTCACCATAGCACTTTCACAGCCACTACAGTTTCCTTGTGCTGGTTTTTAATTACATTATTGTTTACACCTTGTTTCCATTTCCCTTATGTTTCTTTATATACTCTCTTCTTGGTTTAGTCCCTTGCTGGTAATTGTCAGTAAATGTCTTTGTTAAGCTTAGAACCTGTGTTCTCACTCTGTGTCCCTGCTTTTGTATCTTTAATAAACCTTCCTTTTTTGCACATTAGACAAGTTCATTTTTGCTTATGAACAGGAACTTTCAGGTCGTTTTCAGCCAGTCTTAGGTCAGTGCTTTGACTTCTCCACTTTGTAACATCTACCTTCTTCTTTATAAGCCACTCCATGGTAACTCTGGCCTTGTGTTTCGGGCCATTGTCATGAAATATGAATTTGCAATATTACTTTTTTTTTAGGACACATATTTGTATTTTTAAGTAATCAAGTTTACTGCAGTGATATTCCACAGCTGTTGGACATTTAATTTTAAAAGCAATTCATTCTTGCTGAGATAGTTTGTGATGCTATATTAATGGGGGTGCTTACCTGTGAAACATATTGCATTTTTTTATTAATGTAAGGACAAATTTAGAACACATTTTTTGCATTGAAATTGTTTAACAAAATTGTTAAAAGGGTGTGTTCATTTTCTGTCCACTGTATGTGTTTGAAAATGTGTTTTTTTTTTGTTGTTTTTGCTGCTTTGTTGATGAAAGCAGTCCTCACAGACAAGCAGCTCAACTCAGTGAAGTTGCAACACAATTGTTCATTTTCTCCTGACAGGACCCAACTTATTGTTTGAGGATTGAAAAAGAAAAAAGAAAAAAAATTTTAAATGATTTAATGGTCCATCAATTCTGAAAAACAGAGAATTCTGCTGGGGTCTCAGAGAAGGAAGGAACAAACACACAGAAAGCAGGAGATGAGGTGAAAGGATTGCGTTTACAATAATACAGGTACCACAGACCATACCAGAAAGGCATTCAAATGCTACACAAAGATGGGAGCCGCGTGCAGCTTTGCCTCTGCAAACTTCCATTATTCAGGGATTTGTTTTGACACTGAATTTAATGGTAACATTCATAGATCCTTCCCATGTAAAACAGCAACAACAATATACTTAACAGAGGACATATTCTGGAGTACACTACCGGTCAAAAGTTTTAGAACTTTTTCCAGTTTTTATTGACATGTAAACAGTTCAGGTCCAGTGAATAACCTGAAATGGTACAATGGTAAAAAAAAAAAAAAAAGTTGGGGGGAAAAAGTTTAGGTTAACAGAAACTGAAAAATAATGTACATTTCAGAGTTATACAAAAAGGGCTTTTTCAGGGAAGAGGTAATGAGGTAAAAAGTGCAGCAATGTAATTACACTAAGCCTTGAAAATGTTTACAATTCCTACAGGTGTCCCAACTTTTGTTGATTACTTACTGAGGTCTGTATGAAAGAAGTGTTGGAAATGACTATGTTACTACACCCTCTTAAGCAATATTTGGACAGTTTTGTAGTGCAGGAAGTAGTATATTGCTCTCAAAATAACAAAGAAGGCAATTAACAAAGGAAGATAGGTAGACCATTATAATCATTAAAAGTATAGGTCTTTAGAGAAATTGCAAGGAAAGGTGTTAGTGGGTACAGTTATCTAAACCATCAAAAGGCACTTTGAACCTGGATGAAACTGACAGGAAGAGGTCTGGCAGGCCCAAAGCCACAACAGAATCAGAAGACAAGTTTCTAAAAGTTAACAGCTTGAGTGACAGGCGGCTCACAGGACAACAGCTTCAGGCACAGCTTAAAAGAAAAGAAGGTCTTATGGGCCAATAAATCAAAATTTTATACTTTCAGTTCATCACGCAGGGTTTTTGTACGCCATTGTGTAGGCGGAAGGATGGTTCCTCGGTGTGTGACACCAACTGTAAAACATGGAGGAGGAAGAGTGATGGTCTGGGACTCTTTTGCTGGATCCAGAGTGGGCAACTTATACAGAGTGAATGGCAGCCTGAACCAAAACTACTATCATGGCGTTTTGTAGCACCATGCAGTACCCTCTGGTGTACACCTAGTCAGACAGGGGATCATCCTACAGCAAGATAATGACTCAAAATATACATCAAAACAACCTACAAGTGCAACACATTTGTGGGAACTTCTGCAACAGTGTTGGGAAGAACTTTCCAAACAATATTTGATTTCCATTGTAGAAAGAATTCCATGAGTTATATCTGCAAAAGGTGGCTACTTTGATGAGTAAAAAATATAGACTACATTTTGTTACAGAAAACTATTCCATTATTTTTTTGGATGTCCAACTGTTTATTTGATGTATTATTTATTTTCAGAGTGCATTGAGACATTAAACTGCATAAATTTCAATAAAAACTGGAAACACTGGGGTGTTCTAAAACGTCTGACCAGTACTGTAACTCTTGTTCCCAACCAAAGGCGTTTCGCCTTTTATCTAGTAACTCCAACTGAGTTGTCACCAGGAGAGGAAAGATTGTCCGGCAAATATCTTCTCACACATAAATGGGAAGACAGATATGACTAATAAAAACTGAAAACATTTCAGTTGGTCAATTTAATAAACTAACTTGCATTTAATGTCTAGATGTCATAATAATATTTTTTTGCATTGAACTGAGAAAGGGGGCTGTGTTATTTTATAGAGAAAGCAACAGGAATTCTGCAGGGAAATTAGACATTTGAATGCCATGGATCTGACTACACAAAAGCAGTACAATGTACAGCAGCAATATAACTAAGCACTAGGCTGGAACCCCATTTTCCACAATTTAATGCAGTCTGCAAACTTAGATGGGACATGGTCATGCTTTCAGCTTTTGAACGCATATGGGTAGGAGAAAAAATTGAGAAGAACCTCCTGCATTTTCCACTGGCTGCCCACAGAGGCCGAAACTGCATGCTTGAGCATGAACAAACTCCTATCTTTACCCAACAGAGCTCCTATAGAAACAGGTTCTCTTCATGAACATAGTAATGCATTACCAGAAATTTCTTACCTAATAGTAGACATGTAAATAAACATCTCAGAAGCTGGATTTTCTTACTAGTAATATGGGGAATTTACTGTGTTTGGTGGGACATAAAATATATATCCATCCATCCATCCATCATCTACCACTTATCCGGGGCCGGGTCACGGGCGCAGCAGTCTAAGAAGCGACCTCCAGACTTCCCTCTCCCCAGACACCTCCTCCAGCTCTTCCGGGGGGACGCCGAGGCGTTCCCAGGACAGTCG
>JABJVR010004872.1:31382-51216 GCA_025773905.1 Chitala chitala | reverse complement strand
AATAATCGGAGTGCTGCTCTGTGATCTTTTGGCTGTACCCCGTCTTTTCTTTTCCCTCTCTTCTGGTTCCTTTTCTGATTGGAGGCGACGCAGAAGTGGTATGATAATGTGGATCTGATCACACCAGTGTGCGAGTGTTTGTTTTTTTTTTTAAGAATTTTTAAGCACGTGGTGCCTGTTTCCCTCTTTTTATTATTATTATTATTATTATTATTATTATTCTTATTTCTTTAATGGCTGCCCGACTGTCTGTTAGATCCATCAGAGCCAACACAGGTACTCTTGTATACTGTTACGCAGGAGTCTAGATGAATTGGTTTGCCTTGGCCTGCAAGTTGGAAAACCAGCAGGCTGCAGTAAAGTGCTATAGTAAGGAATCATTTTTTTATTTAAAGAATGCCTCGAGCAGATTAAGCCCCTGCAGGTTACAGACTTATTCTCCCCTCCATCCCCCCATTAGCTCCCTCCCCCCATTTTTTTTTTTTCGCTGTGTGCCTTGGCTTCCTGCTGCCCTTCATTCTCCCAGCCTGCTTTTCTCCCCGCTGTTCACTTTCGCACATTGTTATACCCCTCCCCTCCCTAACTGGACAGTGAAAGATGGCTTTTCACCCCGCACAGTTACAGGGGGGCCACGTGTCGCTGTTTGAGCACATAAGCCAAAAGAGGACATCAGACCAGTGTGGAGGGGGGAGCATTGGGTAGGCACAGGCTCTGCCCTGTAGCTGTTTGCCAGTGACGGCCCCTATCATGGGCCATGCTTATCTGGCTCACCACGCCATCTTTTACCCTTTCACGCTTGCAGATTTTAAAAGTTGCTCTTTTGGCTTGTGGATTGTTGCGACTTGGCGCTTGTGTTTCTAGTTCCCATTATAGAGGTAAACTATAGCTCCAGAGGAAGTCGGTGTGTAGTGTTTTTTTTTTTATTTTTAAACTCTGTTAATTACATGGAGAGTACCTTGAAGAACAGGTATATTAAATTCAGATGGAGAGCCATGTAAGGCAAACATTTATGGAGCTGAGCTCCTAGTGAAAAGAGACGTGTACATAGAGCGAGGCTGACGTTGTTTGTTGGGTTATTAACAGTCATTAACCCATTAAAGTTGAGATTCAGTAGGAGGCCCTACAAAGAGAAGTATAGAAGTGTGTGTGTCTGTGTGTGCGCCTGTGTGTTTGCGCAAACACATACATGTGTATGTGCATGACAGGTTTTTAGACATGTTCTGTCTCCTTGTCTTCTTTTTCTTTTCCTCCTCACCATCTCACGTGCACCAGCAGCAGCAGCTGTCTTCGAAGTTCTGAGGGTTCTCTCGGGGGACAGATGTTCTCCGCCTCCCTTGCAGACTGGAACAGTGAAACGATCCCCTTGCTTGGGAACACGTTGCGTTTGGACCATGCCGAGAAGGCAGCCCGCCACTGCGGCTCCGTCACGCAGCTCCCTTAACGCTTAAACACGTTTTGTGTGAACTCAGTGGCAGGTGTTACACCGTGGAAATTGTGTAGGAAGACCGTTTTCACTGCTGAGCCATGCACCATCATAGCAACCCCATCACTGACGCCTTGAAAGGGTGTAAAATAAGGTGCTCTGTCACAATGCGGCCTTCTCCGGCTGCTCCTGCTTCCAGAGGTTTCTCTTCCATTTCTGTTTCTTTTAAAGCGGCTTCTATTGAAATGTCAACGCGTTACCCTGAAATGTTCACCCGTGCTGTTGTCCCGCTCTAGCCGCAAACAGAAGTGCAGAAAATGCCGGCTTAAACTGTCTTGAATGCCCTTTTCTTACGTTACTGTAATGATCCAGTGCATACAAGAGTTTACTTTGAAGAGGACAGACGGGTTAAATTATCTGCCTGGGCTCACAAGTGCTGTCTGTGTTACTGGAAGGACACCGAAGGGAGAGTTTTCACTGGTACGCTGCCTCTTCCAAGTGATGTGTGATTATACCACTTGGGTAGCTGAGAGATGGGGAGACCGCACTGCACTGTGCTTGTGCTGGTATATTCTGAGAGTGGTGCTCAGTTCTCATAAACTGTTAATGAGAGTGCGTGTGCTAAAGTGCTCTTTTGCTGTAAACTTTCTTTTTGTAATGGGGGAAGGGGAAATGCTTTTGCAACACGGGGAGGTGTTTACGTGGAAACTCTGAAATGAGTTTGAAAATGGGGAGCTGTCATTACTTGAGCTGGCAGGTTTTTGCAGTACCTAATGATTGAGCTCATTAGTAATTTTTCTTTAACTAAGGATGCAGACTTGTCTCCCGCTGACATGCGCACACACACACACGCACACGCACGCAAGCTGACCCTCCTACAGTCATTACCTTAATATGCCTAATATGGGTGCATACCTTTGCACAAACGTCACGTGATAGCTACGCTATCTTGGAGGCAGTCATCTCCATATGCTTTCCTAGCATCTTGTGGTCATTTAGCAGTAAATCACAGAATGCTCTGGCCCAGCTGCTAATTCTCTAAACATCTCTGCAGGTAATCTTCTCAGTAGTACAGGAAGTGGTACTGCTATTTTATTAGGCGTAAACAGGCCAGAAGGTAATTGTCATGTGGGTTTGAGCAGCTTCACTTCAGAGGGAGAATGATTCTGCAGGGCTCATCGGTTTAAGTGTTGGAATCAAATAAAGGATGCTGCACAGTGTAGCTGTTACTTAAATCCTTTGCAAATGAGCGCTGTGGTTCCTGAGCTCCAGGGATGGCCGTGTTTCTGATCGCAGCTTGCAGTTGTGGAGGGTGAGCCACCTCACTTTCAGCCCAGTACTGCTGAAGCAGCACAGTGAAGCCTGTGCTTTTCTTTTTCTGGGTTTACTTCACCCGGGTGTGTCAGATGGCTGCAGCACTAGCGCCCCCTACAGACCTGTCAGGGTCCTGGAGGTGCCATATTGACATAATTGAAATCGATGTTCTCTCCCTGTGACCTGTAGTTGGGTTTTTGTCGTTAAATTACACTTGGCAGGGATTGTAGCAAAGAAGAAGTGGAAAGTGGTTTGTGGGAAGATGACAATAACTTGTATGTCCCCCACCCACCTGGAAATCTCCATTTTTTTTAAGTTTTAATTCCACAGAACTAGAGTGCTGACACAAGGCGATCCCTATTCCCTGTCTTAGACTTTTCTGTCCTTTTGCCTTTTTTGTGTCTTCTATTTATTATATTCCCGCTCAGAAGCATGCACAACGACTCGACAGGACGTTTCCATGTCCCTCTAGGAAGTGGTGCGCTGAAATGATGTGTTGATATTGCTTTGCGGGGGCCTGTGCTTGTTGTGCTGGTTATTACCCCTCGCAGCCCTCCCTGGACCCCCCTCCCCCACGCTTCGCTCCGCGCGCCTGTCTCCACCGATCTCTGAAGAATGTTCTCCGTAATTGAACATAAGGCTCTCAGCGCAGTTCAGGAAATAAAGCAGAAATGTAATAACTCGACCGGGGCTCAAAGAAAATTAGTTTTATTTTCATCTCATTCTTCCCCTTCAGTTGTCGGCGGTTCAGCGTTAAGTCCTGCATTTTTAAACATGGCAAGGCTAATGACATCACAGGAGAGTCACTGGACTTGAATTTCATTCAGCCTGAGCAACATGTCACTGGCAATAATTAATTCCTTTACAGCATGCCCCAAATGTACATGAAATGTGCGTGCATGCACACGCACGCACACACATACCACACAAAGCAGTCCTCTGATTTATATTAGATTTATATTATTCTGATTTATATTTCGGTTCCCGAAAATCCTGTGTAAATATAAAAAATTTAAATTAGACAAGAACTTTAAATGGTAAAAATAGACTATAAATTCATTATTATTACTATGTGAAAACCCCATCCCAACTATAAATAATACACTGTAAAATGCCCGTGTATCATATGTCGACTGATTTTTAGCATCATATATAACACTTCAAACATAATTACATGATAAACAGCTCCCTAATTATCAAGCATTTCAGTCAGAGTTTCTGTGCAATTTGCAATGAAATATTAAATGGTACTGTTCAGTTAGTTTAAATAAACAGTAAAAAATATTTTAAAATGAAATTTTTGGTAAAACAATAACTGCAGGCAACAATTTATACAAATGGGAATTTGTTGTAATTAACACTTCTTGTATTTAATGATAAATGAAAAGAATTGATTAAGTTTTTGTGGATGGAACTGTCGCTTTTAAAATGTTTGTACATCATACGCAATGAACACAAGTCAGGAAATTAGGTGAAAACAGCTGATGGTACTCTAGTAAAATGTGCATTATTTCTACTGTGGTTTTCAAAATAAATGACAATTAAAAAACCTGAATGTAACTCGGATACTGAATTACGTTTGTGTATATTTTGGTTGGAAAACATTAAATTCAGGAAATTGCTCATTAACCAGAATTATGATATCAAAACTTGTTAAAGGACCTGTCAACAAAATGTTTACAAGAAAGTGAAAGCTGAGGTGCAAAGAATGTTCAGGCTTAAAGCCACATGTTGTGTTTTGATAAAGCCCGAGGTTGTAGGTTTCAGTTTGTGGCTCAGATGCATCCAGGTCAGTGCTGGAATGAAATTCAGTTTCAGAGTGGTTGCAGCATTAGCTTTTGTCAGGCCAGAAGAAGAACTCTGTGCCATCCAGTTGTGGTCCATGGACCCTTAGCTTGCCGTTGAAGGCATGAGCTATTTGTTTGGAAACCCACTGTTCGAGAACAGTGAGGCACAGTGTAGTAGAATGTATGTTCAGTGTCATACACTGAAATAACTGTCAGATAAATTATATTCATCTTGTCTGTGTAACATTTTCTGAAAAGGATGGGTTTCATTTTGGCTCAGTCTTTTTTGCTGTACAATTGTGCTCTGCTGGCCTTATATAAAAGGAAAAAAAAGATGTGCACTTTTGGGGCTACTAAACCTAAAAAAAAAAACATTCTTAAACTTGGAAAAAAATTGCAGACAAGCTTGGCCTACTTTTTTGTCTTAGAAGTTCATCCTCACTTTCCGCTTTTTACTGACAGAGAATATAGCTTCATGGGGTTTTGATTTAAAGACTGAAACCCGACAGTGATGGAGCAAGTTTTGAGCATCCCACCATCACAGCTGACACTTGGGGTGTTTTTTTCCCCCCACAGTGAAACCCTTTCCTTGACCTTTTCTTGACCCTGTCCCCACAGTGCACCTGCCGTAAGGACATGGTCAAGATCTCCATGGACGTGTTTGTTCGCTGCCTGCAGCCAGACCGCTATGAACAATGGAAGCAGGGCAAGGACGTGACGGTGCTGGACCACCAGAAGGCCACTAGCGTGAGCAGCCCAGAGTTAGAGCTGTGGAGGGAGACCCGGGTCACCTACCGTGAGAAGCTGATGCAGAGGTGAGAACGTCACTGTGTCGCACACCTCCTCCTTTCACTGCTTTCATGTCACCATGGTAATTTCATATATCAGTCCAGTCGTATACTGTGTATGTTACGATTAATCAGCCTCACTGGTGATTATAATCAATTATTTATCTGTAGTCAATGGTTTTATTAATTGATTAGTTGGCCTAGAACTGCACGTAATGCATGTCGCCTTTTTTTAGTCTTAATTTGTTTTACCATTTTATTCTGTTTTTGTAAATTATAAGGTTTCCTGTTAAGTTGTTTTTATTGTTTTATCTCTGTGTTGTGCTTAATTGCTACCATGTTAGTATCACTTTTGCCCATCATTGTGAAGAACTTTGGATAACGTGGTTGTGGTAAATGTGCTATATAAATAAAATTGACGTTGACATTAACAATAGACCTAGAGAGAACAAAGGACAGTGAGAGTCATTTAGCTTCTTAATAATTATAAGTGAAAATCTTTCTTTGATAAGAAAGAACACTATACGGTGTTTTCAAGCCTGTAGTTCGTTAGCACTAGCCCGACTCACAGGACTTATTTGCATATTTTGTCTGTTTTCTCCTTGGTTCACTTTCTTTTCTGATGGGAAAAATCCAAGCAAACCAAAATGCATCAGTATCAGTCATGTGAGACTGTTCTCTCTGCTCATTGGTTAAAAGAGTCTGAAGCAGGAATGAGAAGGTAAACACAGGAAGATCTATGTTCTGTACTGGTGAATAATCCTTTGAAACAAATTTGCTCTGCAACATGGAAAAATGTCACAATTAACATTTTCTCGTAACTGTAGTAATTATCTGTACTGTTGCCACACTTTGTGACTTTTACGCGGCAGTGTTCATCAGACATTAAGCCACTGACTGAACCTTAAGCCATTGACTGAACTTTTTGAACACTCCTGTGTTTTTATGAGCTGTTTTGTACCAGCTGACAGATGTTCTCCTTTTCCCAAATATCTAGAAGGCGACGCACCTCATTGCTAGTCTAGATCAGGCTGTGATTTTTTATTTATTTTTTTGTCGTGCTTACTGTTAGTGCTAGACGTTTCAGCTGTTCACGTTAGCTTTGCCACATCCCACCATGCAGAGTGCACCTGGCTAAGGGAGCTGGTGCAGTTCTTTTGGTCTGCACCCAAGTGCAATTGCTGTGTTCAGACCTGCCCAAACGATCCACGCCAACAGGGAATACAAACCAGAGTTTGATTGGACTAAACAAGGCAGGTGTGAAAACACCCTTAATTTTGTTGTGTATCACATTAAGCAAAATTTCTGTCTTTTAAACTTTATTAACAGCCAAAGAGAACAGCGGGATGGTATTCCCCAAGTCTTCTCTTTTGCATTCTGTTTATACGTATGCAAACTTAATCATGTGACTGATTCCTATTGGCCAAACAGCATGCCAGTCAAGTCCTGTTTCACCATGCCCCAAAAATTTCCACATGTTTGGGTTTTCATTCTTGAAACTTGTGGTTGGGAGGACATTATTTGAAAGTTTTAACCTCCAGAATATCAGATGTAATAATTCCTTTTGGAGAAAAATGCCACCAATATGTACAACGTTAATAATCGTATAAGAGAAATTTGTTAGCTGGATAGATAGATGAAGGTTCGACAGAGAGTGCATGCTTCTGTTCCATTCTTGTCAGCATCCATAAACTGTTTTGAATATTTAAAGCACATTTTTAAGTATTTTGTTTGGGAAAAAAAATCCACCTTCAAAAATGAGTTTCTTGTGTTGCCTGATGTGTTCACTAATCGAATAATGAGCCTTACTGTGTGCATTTTCTGTTGTTTTTCTGACGTTTCGGTGTGTTTCTCACATACTCTGACTTTTTAAAAAATTGCTGATGATTGATATTACAGCATGATTATGTCGTATGTCCGTTCTGCTGGGATGGGATGGCTGTGTATGACATCTGGAGCACATCTGGTTGTCCAACAGTTTGGCCCATGTGATGCTAATGTTATTCATATGCCAAGACCTTCTCAGTCAGCAGTTGTGCGTGTACAGAATGTTACGGTGTGATGCTCAGCAGGTAGTCCTGCTTCCTCACACATGAAATTGGCCTTGAATTTGTGTGCAACTTCTCACTGAATTTATGTATGGTTTTTCAGGGCACATGACCAATGGCAACTGGTTTTGATGAACACTTGACTTTAAAAATCCACTTTATGTGCAGACCGCATATGTATGTTGATAAATAAAATCAATAGAGGCTTACTAATTTTAACTTGTCCCTCTTTAAACATATTTACTAGTAAAAGCACTGCTTAGCATGAATGTCTAGATGTTAAAAGCTAGCAAGGTGTGCTCTAAGGACGAATTGAGAACATGTCACGGAAACTTAATTAGGATTTCTTTGGAATTTTAATCTGGGTAATTCATCAGCAGCAGACGCAATAGGTACTCGACCCAAATTAATTCTGAATAAGTTGTAACTGTCAGAGTGCAGCGCAGCGGTGGCTGTGGGAAAATGTTAGCTCAGTGTTAGTTTGCATCTCGGCTTGTTGCACTGTATTAATTTGATTCGGTCTGTTTCATTATTTCCTTTCCGCACACGTTTCTTTCCTGGCCTGATTAAGTGTTTCGTCAATGTACTAGAGCAAAGATAAAATGTAGGGAAGTCAATATTTTCTGTTTACACCACTTTCTGGTCTGCGTAGAGGGAAGTTTCAGAACTGAGCAAATTAAATTTGTACGGTGTAAACACATGCATGCTTTTTTTTTTTTTTTTTTTTACTGAACATAAATTCCTACTGTGGGGAAAAAAATGGTAACCCATTTGCACATGACTGGCTGTATATTTGCAAAATATAAAATAATATGTGGCTGCAAATTAGGGGAATATTAATTATCAATTTTAAGTATTTGCCAAAAATGACAAGGAAAATGTCACTGTATACCCATTTATGTGAACTGATTTCTTCAAAGGTGTATTTTAAATATGATTTCTCAATTATTATGCAATGTTGCATTGAATCAATGATCTGTTTTCACCAAGCTTGTTATTATTTACACAGTTTCACACATACATGGGGTAGCATCATGGGACTTTGAAGAACACCAGAAAACTGTTCATGCAGAATGCTGAGTGAAACACTGGGTCAAAATTCAGTTAAGACCATGACTTGTTTTACTTCTTTTTTCCTGTCCAAATAAGCCTTATAGGTTGTTTTCCTAATGAGACTAATTCTACTTTAAAAACCATTCTTAGAAATGCAAGTAAGATTCAGAAGGCTTTTGTTCTCATTTTCCTCTTCCCTCAGTTTAGTACCTACAGTTGGTGTTTCACCTACACAAGCTGTATCTTTGTGTGGGCTGCATCGACAATCATAACCTTAATGTTATGTATTAGGCACTTTTACTCTTTCATGTGTACTTTTCCTGTGAACTGCCATAATTGGCAATAGCTATAATGGTACAAAAGGAGCGTGTAAGGGTGAGGCAAACTGTTCGGGAGCCCTTGTCTAGCTTGAGTTTATCTTGAAAACAGGCAGGCTCAAGTAGGATGCGGCGTGGGCTTGAAGAGGATAGCTTAGCACCGCTGGACGGAGCGGGTGCAGTGAGGGCTGCGTCTTCACCTACAGGTGAAGCGTGTGCGTTGTTAACAAGGCCTCCTCCACTGGCCTGCACGCCTCTAAGACACGATGTTTGATTGGGCAATGGCGTGGAGAATGAAGCTGTTTTTACTGAGCCATAAAAGAATATGTGTGCAGTCAAAAATTTGAGTGTCCCGGAGCTTGACGGGATGCTGTTTATGTGGGATGGTAAAGTCACCCTCTGGAGCCTCGCCTCAATTTCCCCTCGACTGAAATATTTTAGATACGCGTGTCGAGCCAGTCAGGGCGACATGGAGGGCAAATGTGCATGAACTGCTTTTGGTGAGTAATTATTTACTAAAATTAAATTGCAATAACTGCATTGGGTGCGGGTGGTCCTGCTTTTACTCTTCGTTATACAAATGCATACACACTTTGCAGTAGTTAGAGCCAGTGGTCTAAAAAATTAACAGTTTTCCAACTAATTTGTTTAAATTTGTTTACTTTCCTTTCTTAAGTGGCCATAAACTGTTGTACTGAAGCCTAGCTCTGTCACTTTATTTTCCACAGTTTACTGCTTTACACTGTCCATCTGTACATATCGCTGTTAACTGGTCGCCATAGTTCCTATTCTCAATTAATGTTCTCACCCAGACTAATGTATTTTGAGACAAATAAGGTGGTATAGAAGAATTTTTACCAAGGTGATAACTGGAAAATTCGACAAAGAAAATGAAGATTAGTGCGTACCTGTAAATATTATGACTACACTATCCTTCAGTAATTTAAATGAACACACTTGTAAATTTATTTCCTTGAACTGCAAAGCACAAGTAAAAGGAAAGGAGACTTCCTTTTAGTGGAACTTCAGTTTATTACTGCAAACTAAAGACTGAACGAAGCAGTATTGTAAACCAAGTAACTTGAATGAAGGGAAGGGAGGTATTCGCACATTCTGTGCTATTTTAAAGGCCACCTTATCAATACTGACTCCTTGAAGGTTCTTCTCATTCATGTTTAACGATTGTTGTTTTAGCTGCTTTTCTTCAGTTGGTAGTTTGCGCTAATTGTCAAACATGCACATCAGCAAAGATTGAGCTATACATGAAATTAGTAACAATATGGATGCACTTACAATACAGTTAAAAATGGTACATTTTTTGTCCACAGGCCAAAGCATTTGGGACTTTGTGGGGAAAGACTTGTCCAAGTATATGGTTATTTTCAGGAATACACAAAAATACTGGTCAGTCCACATTACCATACAGATGACTCTCAAATTGAGTGTCTCTCTGTTTGTTATTTTCAGTTTGTTTGTTTGGGTCAGTCTTCCTCAGAGCCTTGAAGACTCTTGCCTAAGGACCATGGTGGTGCTGTGAGTGGGGCGGTGGGGCCTCGGGTCTGTGGTGTGTAACCTGAGTGTTCGTTGTTTGCCCACGGTTTAGGGCCCTGCAGAAGAGGAATCAGCTGCGTCGCTTGAAGCCCGAGGAGGTGAAGGTGCTCACAGAGGGAGGCGTCGAGTTGGACCTGGTGCAGTACCAGCAGCAGGTGGAGGAGCGGGAGGCACAGAGGCGACAGGAGCGAGCGGAACGGATGGCCCGGGAGGCTCTGAAGGCACTGGAAGCCCTGGAGAGGGAGGAGCAGAGGAACGCGTTAGCTGCCACCATAGAGGATGGTGAGCAGGCAGACGGGGAAGCTTTGTCTGTGTATCTTGCCAACTGTGCCGTCACTTAATCTGTCATGCCAAGTCAGACTCTGTTGTTTTCCGTCAGCAGCCAGCGAACTTCAGAAGGACCCGTGGCAGTTAGGAATGGTGGGTGAGAGGAAGAAGAAGAGGAAGAGGAAGAAGAAGAAGAAGCAGGCAGATGGGGCCAAGGATCCAGACAGAACTCTGGTGGTGTCCGCGGGCGGCGGGCCTCAGGAAGACCTCATTATTCCCACCCTGTTTGTCACCACAAAGGCTAGAAAGGTCGAGGTGCCCAAGGCCCAGCTGTCCTTCCAGGAGGCCTTCGAGCAGTTCGCCACCTGCAAAGCAGACGACGCCCCGAGCGCCCAAGCTAGCGACACTGAAATGCCGGCAGATGGCAAAGCTGACAAGAAGGGCATTCAGGTAACCAGTGCCGCACCGGGTTCTACAGCATTACTCAAGGAACTGTCAGACGCTTGGCTCTGCTGCTGTCCTGTTTAGCACAAGAATGAGCTCAGGTTCAGGTGAATTTACATGCTCTGTACAAAAGCTGCAGCTCAATACCTGTGACCTTTGGTCATGTCGAGTCACCCGTTTACAATTATATGTTCAACGGTTCCATTCCTCCCTTCTTGTCATATAACTTTACATCCACTGTTGCTGTATTGTTCATCACTGTGAAGTAGACAGCTTGTCTTGTGAAGTTAGCGTTCTCTTTTTGAGCAGAAAAGCAATTATAATTAAGTAATTATAATGCATTTTGGAATCTTCGATGACAGTGGTCAGTTTTTTGGGTACTGTTTTAAATGCAAATATTTGCTGAGTAATTCAAATAGACCTTGAGGAGAACCAAAGAAGAGTGTCTCGTCCTCTTGTGATTCTTGCTGGCTGATGACAGCACATCTGCTCTGTGTGTTTAGTCAAGCCCTTCGTCTTATACGAAGCTGAAGATGGGCATGGAGGTGAAGAAGAGCCGCAGACACCCCTTTGGAAAGCCACCCATGCGGTCTCCACTGTCCATCGTCAAGCAAGAGGCCTCCAGTGATGAAGGTAGGCCGTCATCACCGTCATTAGTCGCTGGACATTGCAGGTGTTAATGTCGTCTGTAGTCCAATAGCACGTCTCTTACCACCTTCTAAGTTGATATGTGAGCATTGGCTTTTTGTGTGCCTGCATGTTTCTGGATGCTGTTGGTATGGATGATAGCCACCAACTGAACCGAGACAGTGTTAATAGATAAAAGTTTAGTATGAGTTGCATTTCCTTGCTTTTATGACAGTGACTTGTGTAGCCTTGTTTTTGTGCTGTTCTGTATTGCCTCCCTGACCTTGTTTAACAAATTTCTGAAAGGTCGAGCTTCACTGGAACACATTGTTTTCCTGCACGATCTGCAATCACCACATATATATTTTCATTGTAGATAATTTAGTCTGGCTGACATTTATTGATCTGGGGATCATGACTCCCAGTTACCTGCCTTCAGTGTCACGTTTGGCTTGTAGCAGTGAGAGGATGTCAGGCCAGTTCTTCCTGAAGAAGAAAGTGATGGGAAAAGGGTAAAAGACAGGATGATGGAGCGTGGGTTATTGGGATGGAGTGATGGACTAGTTTAAAGTATGTTCCTGTTTCCCCTATGTGCACTGCCTTATTTACTTTTACCCCAGGGTTTGTGAATTTGGGACTAGTTTGTTTGCCCTTGCAAATTTGGCACTGCCTTTGAAAAGACATTTTTAGTGTTGGACACAATCGATGACCTCCTACACTGTGCTGTTCCTGCAGAGCTGCCAGCAGGGGACAGCGCTGAGCTGGAGGTGAACAAGGCACAGTGGCCCTTTTGGCAGAACCATTTGCCCAACTTCTCGGCTGAGAAGCGGTTCAACGCTGCTGTGGCAACCATGCCTCCGTTTTGTGCCATCTGCTCACTATTCTCCCCCTATGCCCAAGTAAGCTAAACAGATGCAGGCCAAAATTTGTTTTAATGGCACCAGTTCTGTTTCACATGGACATTGTATGTTTTTCATGTGTTATATTTCATTATTACATTTTTAAATGGAAATGTTTAGAGTACATGCTGTAATAAAGTGTTTAAATAATATACAGTACTTTAGGGAAATTTTTATCTCTTGGTTATTGAAGTTGAAAGTGGTATTAATATTTCAATAAGTGTTTGTTACTTTTACTTGCAGTTTAGATTAAGAGGTGAAAGTTTTTATGTTTATGATTTTTATGTTATGAAGATGGGATGTACTTTTGACTGGTTTGTTCCTGGCAGCGTGCCCTGCTAAGTCACTCGGCTGTAGTGCTAATGCCTGAGCCCTAATGGCAGTAACCAAATGAGCTGGGAAGATTCTGGAGTTATTCGCTCAGCCTGAGTGTCACAGCGGGCATAGATGATGAGTGTGGCAGAACGGAGCTCGATTTCACCAAGCTGCACCATGCCACGGGGGCCCATTGAAGAGGAAACCCAGGGCGCCACTCGGCGGCTAACTCTCAACGGACCCGTTTACCGGGATGTCCCTGTTCTCCTCCGTTAGCCCCAGAAGGAGCCTGTGAACCTGGCCGATCACCCCGGTGGCCCCACCCTGCCGCATGGCACTCGTACCCGCCCTCTCGTGCACGAGATGTGCTTCAGTTCGGGTGGCGACAACACTGAGCCGCTGCCAGCCAACTCCCACATCGGGGAGGACGGTACAAGCCTGCTACTGTCCTGCTCCTGCTGCAGCCTGCAGGTTCACGCCAGTGAGTACTGCCTAGCCCTGTCTCACACGTGATGGCAGCATAGCTTCACCTTTACCACCATGTTCAGCTACAGCCGTTACCAGTTCCAGGGTATATGGCTACTACATAACACATTGTTTTGTCACAGTCTTGCTTATCATCTGCATTCTCTTAAGTGTCGAAAGTGAAAGTGTTGCCCTGTCTGCTTCTGTCATGCTGCTTTAAGGTTGCTCTTGATTTCAGTTACTACAGCTGTGGTTAAAAGCCAAATGTCGTGTCCAGGGAGTCTGGTTTATAATGTGAGAAACGTTCAGGATTAGATCACGAAAAGATTGGTGATCCACTTTCTCACTTCTCACTGCTCAGTCATAATGTCACTATACTCTGCTGTGACATTTCTTAACTGGTGTGTGTTTGGTAGAGCACAGGGGTGTGAATTATACACTCTTTTATGCATGTTCTGGAGATGGTTTTCCAAAGGTTATTTCATTGCCAGCACGTTGGCCGTGCACTTTAGTCGGAATCTTTAAAGTGCATTGAGAAGGAAATGTGTGAATTTAACTTGAGAGACACGCATACACCTGCAGTCTGAATTGTCCTTGTGCACGCTGGCTGTTTTGGCTGTTAAAAATTAGTCAAGTGAACATCACTGTAACTAAATCACTGTTTTTGATTTCCAGATGCTAATGAATCTGGACTTTATCCTATGTAACCATGTAGTAATACAGCAAAAAGCTGCACAAATTAATTCATTTGCAAAACAGCTTGTTTTTTTCTCATGCACCATATTATTTTCATATACTAAAAACAGGTGAGTTTGGTTACATTTACTGTGTCACCCATGGTGCAGATGAGTGGGCATAGTCTCTTTAATCTGCTGGTGCAGGTGACATTGATGATGCTGGTAATGACAATAATAAGTCAGAGCTGGTTACAGTTTACTCACGCAGACCCCAACATTTTTATTAAATTTCACTTGGAAAACACTCTTGACAATGAAATAATGGACAGTGTCGTCCAGAAACTTTCTCATGTCACAGTAAACTCTTATGCTGAGCTGCTCATGATCCAGGTTTCCGGCCCTTTCTAAAGCAGAATGCTTGGATTCTCTCCTTACTTGCTCTAGCTGACATCTGGCTGACCTAAGCCGCATAGCCAATTAAAGGCGCTGTGGTGGAGAGGCGGGTGTCAGTGCTGACGCGGTGCAGCGCAGACCGGCCGCTGGAGTGACACCTTTCCCATTGCTTTATCCTGTACTGCATGGCAGTGTGAAATGACAGCTGCATAATACAGCTCCACGGTGTTGTGTAAGGTATTCGCTCGAAGTGAATCCAGTCTGTGTCTTCTGCTGAGCATTTTGCCCAAGAAAAACAATACTTAAGGTCTGTTCACTAAAAATTTTAAAACGTTTAAACTGGTTTTGTTGATGTCTGTCATTTCATCTTTTCCCAACAGACCTTATTGTGTACCCTTGAGATGTGGGATGAACAAATGTTGATTTATACTTTTTTTTATTTTTTTGCTGAACCGATTCATAAAAATAATGTATAAATCAAATTATGAATTACTAAACTAACTAAATTTAGTATAAAACATTTTATAGTTTCTAATATACAACCCAGACTATGTTGTTAGGAGAATCATATTTCAACAGTAAATTGCAGAAAAGGGTCCTTTCTCCAGCGGTTCGTAATTTGTCTTGGTTGTAAGACAGGCCTGTCGTTACATTTGTGGATCACGTAGCCGTAGATCAGGCAGCAGTAGATTACAGGCATTCGGTTACAGCACTCTGCTCCCATTAGCCCTGTTGGGTATTTGGGTATGCGTGACTGAAGTTGCTTCTGCCATGATTTGCGTTTGCCCGTTTGCCCCTGCCTTCCTCTCTCTTCTTGCCAACCCATTTTCTACCAATGCAGCTGCTGGTTTCCCCTCTTTTTTTTCCTGTGCCTTCCAATTAATTTTAGCATTTTTGTACAAACAAGACTGACAGACTTTAGCAGAGAAGCTGCTGCAGTGTTTTATTCCCCTGCCGAGGTTTAGGGCCTGAAAATGCTTTGACACGGTGAAATGCAGCATACGGCTGGAAGACCGATCGCGTTTTAATGAAGAGCGGAATGAAGAAAAGTTCCTCCTTATTTACAAAACTTCCTGTTTGTCCTTTATTCCTTTCTGCTCTGCCCTGTCAGCGTTTGACAGGCACCAGCGCTCCATGTCAGAAGTCTTGTTAATAACAGGGCAGTCTTCCTCGTTTTACTTGGGCTTTGGGGAGTGTGAGCTCAGGCTCTTGTAGATGTTTCCCCTACCAACAGTCAGTCAGATATTTCATGTGGAGAGGCATTGTTTAAATGCAGGCAAAGTACACAGGAAACAGCATAAAGCTCATTTGGATGGAGATAAGTCCTTTCCCCAGGCACCTAATGTGAAGCAGCGTCCATGCCTCACTGTCTTCTGAGGACCATCTGAAGGTTGTCTTTTGCCTGGGTCCTCCTTCCCCCAGGGCTCTCATTAGCACTTAAGACAAGCTGGTATGTAGAAGACACCACCACATTAGTTAATAACTTGGATTCTGGCCAGAGAAAAGATCTGGCAGTACAGTGTTACTTCTTTTCACTTTATACTAGTTTGAAATTAATGTTAATGCTGACAGGAAATACTATAAAAGGTCCTTGGAGACTCTTTAGGGTGGTTGTGGTGTTGTCTTGCGTGCTGAAGAAGTGCTAATATAAAGTGTTTTGGGGTTTGATCTGTGAACTGACTCTTTTCACCAGGCTGTTATGGAGTCCGGCCAGACAAGCTGCATGACGAGTGGACGTGCTCTCGGTGTGCAGCCGGGTCCTGGATGGTGGTGAGTGACGAAGTGCGGAGGATGGTGAGCGATTGTTTGACGGTGTGCGAGTGGGGATGGCGTTGAGTGACTGTGTGACGGAGTATGAATGGCTGTAATTTTAACTGAGGGACGAAAAATAAGCATTCAGTCGTAACTTTTTTGAAAAATTAAAAACCAATCCTACAGACATGCCAGATAATGCCAAACGTGAGCTGTCCATTTGTCTGTTCTGACACGTAAATTGTTTATTTAAACGTCTAACTCTAAAAGGTACAATAATAAAATAACTACCTACATATCATCAGTTCGCTACTAAAACAATTAGCAGCTAATTCCTGTGTAATTGGCAGTGATGGAGAATAACACAGTGTACGTTCGATAAGGGCTAAAGGCCTGGATACATTATCAGAATAAATGGATTCTGCAGCACATTAACATGGTTTGAAGCTGCTCTAACATGAGCCTCTATAATTCTGCAGGTTTTGTGAGAGTGACAGTGGTCCCACTGCCAGCTTCCATGGGTAACCTTTGTATTTTACACACCCCTTCAGGACTGCTGCCTCTGCGGCTTACGAGGAGGTGCCCTCAAGATGACCACAGATGGGAGGTCAGTGTGTATATGTGCGTGCGTGTGCGTGTGTACTTGTGCGTGTATACGTATGCGAACATGCTTAACTTCTGGAGCTTCTAAATGGCTGACCAGGCTTATAGTGAATCCTTGCATTCCTCAGCATTGACTCTAATCTGGCCTCTGCCTGCAGGTGGGTGCATGTGATATGTGCCATCGCTGTGCCAGAAGCGCGGTTCGTCAGCGCTATTGAGAGGGAGCCTGTGGATGTCGGGGCTATCCCAGAGACCAGGAGAAGCTTGGTAGGTGGCTGGGAAACCAGTTTCACTGTGGCCTGTTCGATAAATGGTACCCACAGGTTACTAGGAGAGTTAGTAATGGGTAGGAGTGAACAAGAGGACAACTGAAAGGATTCTGACTGATTCTGTCTGATAAATATACGTCCCAGTGCACACACATACACACACAAACAGTTTCCCAGGTGCATTATATGTGTTGCATGGTTATAGTGTGTGTGTGTGCGTGCATTTCATGAGTTTGAATGTTAGACAGAAGAAAATTACCTAAACGGTAGGAAAAACTCAATTACTGTCTTCTTTTGAGATAAGAAGCACTTTGACATTGATGTTGCCCTCTGCCTTGCTAAAGCTTTGAGTTTTGTTAAAGGGGTGGATTCTGAGGTTAATGAACTAGAGAGTGTCGACTCCACTAGCCACTACCTGGTTCCCATGGACACACTCACAGCTTGCTTTTAATTCACTCTGTGCTTGGTGATAAAGCTCTTAACGCTTAGTATGGGTTTAAAAGCAGCCGCTTTATTGTCAACAGCCTTGATCTCTGATTTTTGGGGAAACTGACCTAGGGGCACCCGTGGTTTTGCTTGGTGTGTGAATGCACGTTGCTCCAATACAAATGCATTGAGGAGATTTCAGCACGCTGTGGATTACTTTGCGTTTCATACTTCTTAGCCAAAGAAAAAGCTTTTTGGACTGGAATCCAAACATTGTCCAGTTATAAATCCAGAGAAACACCTTTCTGAATCTGAAACTGCGGCTTCCACTGTGAGTTCAGAGGTTTCCCTCATGGGTGAAGGCAGTTTTAACAGGCACCGGACCAACCTGTCTCACCCCTTGAGCTTTCCCTGCTCCTTCTCTTCCTTGTGCCCCTGCCTGATCATACAACCGCATGACAGGATCTACTGCTTCGCCTCAAAGTTTAAACTCGAAGCACTGTCACTTCCTAGGTCAGCTGAAAATGCCTTTATTGGTTTATCCATGCTGCAGGTGTCTCTCTGTATAAATGCAGTGATTAATATTGCTGAAGTATAACTTGGATTTTGGTGTTTGAAATCCACAACAAAAGCTGCTCGAACCACAGTTCACATCTACTACTTTGCCTTTGCCTGCGATATACAGTAGTAAAGGAGTATATAAATAAAAATGAAATAAGAAGATACTGTTAATAAATCTCTCTAGTCTTTTGCCCATCTATTCCCCTGTCTCATGATTCTCCCGTCTGGAATATTAAATCGGTGATCACAATGCTGAGTGAAATATTTCAATGTAGGTCCAATACAGAGGACTAATGTACGTGTCGACGCCTGCCCTCGGCAGGCAAAATGAAGTATTGACAGTTTAATAAAGATTTTTTTTTTAAATATGTTATTGATTTCCTTAGGCCTCTGGTAGACGTTTAAAAGCACTGGAGAGCATTGAAGGAGAGGGACAGTGAGAAGGACAAAAGTAATGAAAAGGAAATAAGGAATGTACAGCACATAAAAAGACTGTCCAGGACAAAAATAACAGATTTGTCAAGGGATCAAACACAGCAGTTTGGAATGCATGTGGCTTCTTTTGGATATTATATAACAAATGGCTTATTTATGTATTCTTTTGCTTTGTAATGGTGGGGGAGAAAGTATGCAGATCGAAGTCAGGGCTACGATGTGAACTGTGTGCCAGCAGGGATCTCGGCACCCTGCCCTTGAGAGGAGATCCTTAACCTCGATTTCTGAAGTAAACATGCGCCTGTATAATGGGGCAAACTACATAGCTGGCTTTGAATGAAGCTGCCTGCTAAGCAGCTGTAAGTAAATGGAACTGATAAAATTAGGCAAATGGGAGTAGGCACAGGAGAGGTGATGCAAACGGGTGTGCGTGCCATATTAACAGGGTGTCTCCTGTATTACAGCGGCTCTGTGGTTCACAACTTGAAGTACTGTAACGCCTACAGTAGGGTACCTTAGGGTCAGTATGCACTGTGGCAGATATTTCATTCACTTTATTTCTAAAGCAATATACAGTATACATTTAGGGGGTACCAGAATACATGGCTGACACTTTTCAAGCCAAGTGTTATTGCAGAATGAGTGATTTTGGAGACTGTTAAATCAGGATGGTCAGGATCTGTGACATTTGCACGAAGCAGGCAAGGGTGCGGTCAGTGCTCTGGTTGACACCACATTCTATTGTAGATGTCTTCCAACACACAGTGAAACTGAGATACAAGGATAATTTATGCAAGTGTACACTTTAATTGAAAGTTTTTATTTAAATGCAGCTTGAGTGTACTTTTGATCTATGAAAGGAGTTTAATTCAGACCCTGGAGGTAGGATGTTCTCAGAGATGTAGAGGAAACTCAGATTGCTCATGTACTGTATATATCAGCACATTTCCACTGGGAATATATTCCATCCAAAAATTGTTGACTGTGTAGAATTTAATGTTTTTGCTTGTATTGAACTAAATATTGGACCAATGAACAAACACTAGTCTAGTCTAGCCCTATATCAGAAGGTGATATGGTGCAAAAGCAAGAGAAGCTCTGCTGTAGGTAAGACTGAAAGATTGACTTTTGATAAAGACATCTGTGGAAATAAAATTTCTTGCACTATGCTTAAATTCTGCTTTTATTTAGCAATTTCCATAAGTCTGAAGGAGTCGACTCTAAGGTAGTGGCAAATTAGAGTACTTTAATAAGTGTGCAGGAGTAAGCTTGTGTAAAGCCGGTGTGAACAGATATTGAAGTGTTTTATTATGAGCCACTGAAGCTGCAGTAAAATCGTAATATGGGAGAATGAAGGGGTTTGGCTGAAGACTACAGCTGCAGTGCAGTGGTGATGTGGGAGAATGAAGGGGTTTGGCTG